>JAWQEG010002196.1:0-17500 GCA_033782935.1 Petrolisthes cinctipes | reverse complement strand
AAATTGTCAACTCTTATCGCTTGCCTCTTTGAGTTACCCAACACTAGCACTCGTTACCTTTCTAACACGACCCATACCTTCCTTGCCATACAGAAAAATGGACACTAGGGGAAGTGAGAGATAAGTGGATTCACTTGTTTACCTGGAGATGACAAAAAATAAATAAATAAATAAATAAATAAATAAATAAATAAATAAATAAGAAAATAAATAAACACAAAATAAGCAGGAGTCTTTTTTCCGTTCTTCGTGTTGAATATTTGAGTCACAGGAAATAGACTGCCAGAATTCGTCAGATTATTACATCACACATCCGTCGACGAGAGAAGGTAATAGGTAATATTATAATGGAAACACTAACATCAAGTTGATTGGGTGTCCTCGTTACGACATATGGAGGTTACATTCGCGAGTCATTGTGGTAACCTATAAACGACCATAGATGTTCTAATTAAATTCCTGAGATTGCATAACTCCCACGTGTCCAGCTCAGCTGTCTATGTATCGACGTAACGAAGGGTATAATGAGGGCAAGATGGTGACTACAGAATGGAAACTACAGATTACACCAAACTGCGTCACAAAACACACCATACACCTTTATAAAAGATATTGAGAAGACAATCTCATGGCTGGAGTTGAGGAAGTGTATTTCTGCGACCCGTATTGGTACAGTGCATTCCAAGTCAAGAGATATGCATGTCAACAGTTGTGACACGATCGTCCTCACCTCAGTAGCTCCCGCCAGCAATGCATTATGTTTCCTGCTTTCAGTTTCATACTGTACATATATGATTATGAAGAGGGAGATGAAAGAGATGAAGGGCTGTGGTGAGGGATGAAGCTCATCAGTAGCATTCTAAGTTTCATTTCATTCAAGTAACAGTTGCTAATAACAGGGACAAACGAAACTCCCAAACATTTAATATACCGTAGTAGGCGTAGTGTAATAATCAAAGAGGATACCCGGGGGATTGAATAACTAGAGTATAAAATATAGTTTGACCTTTGCATGTGCGCTAACCAAGTTGGAGTGTTATTTGTATTCTATCTATTGTGTTATTATTATTGTTATTGTTATGATTCAATACTGGACATGGGTTTCATGAACCCCATCACCAACAAATACACGTCATGATTTGTGTGCCATGCAGTGGTTCAAATTAAATGTCTGGCATTTGGTATTTCACATTAAAGCACTGCATAAACTGTTCTCAATGCCATGTTTATAGATGTATTTTGTTGAAGATGATCCAAGAGCAACTGAAGCGTGTCACTGGTGTCCTCCCTCACATTCTGTCTCATTAATGAACTCGATGTTCACCAGGTATGATTTATATTTTTGTAGAGATTTCACCATAACACTCAAGGGATCATACTGGTTTTGTGGAAGATAAATTTATTATTTAGATAACACAACACACATAGTTTTACAAACTATTTCAGATGGAGATGGTAGGTTGTGCGACCCCAACACCTCTTTCATGACAAGGCCAGGTGGTACAGCCCTTGCTCTACTTAAAAAGAAGGGTGCCCCTGACGCCTCTCTTACACCCATACTGGAAAGTTGAAAGGGCACGAGACAAATTATTCTCAACAGGATTAAAAAAAGGGGAATTGGCTGATGCAAGGCTTAAGCCCCAGCGAATATATAAAGGTGAGCAGGCTGGTGGGACACACTCCATACTGGGCCTTCAGTTTGCCGCCGAAAATTTTACTCCCCATTCCTTTCTTGCGTGTTTATTCTACTTCTAACCGCAAGTTTTCTTTTCTTCACCATCATAATGAAAATCGTAAGTGTTTATCACTACATCCCGCGAGTTAAGCCCTTAACGGTTACCCTCATCATTAATGTCTCGCGTAGTCTATAAGTGTAAAATTTTAAAACAGCCTTCTCGTGGTCGTTGTATGAATAATATATAAACCAAGCTACATTCTTTACAACACTCCTCTGTTACACTAAGTAAAGAACGTAAGTCATACGTGTGCTATAACTTCCATTTATCTCATTTCATCATACATATGGTACCTGTGAATGCATGAATGATCTTTCCATAACCATTTTGTGTGTGTGTGTGTGTGTGTGTGTGTGTGTGTGTGTGTGTGTGTGTTGTCGTTAAAACATGTTGTGTGTTACTAGGCTGTGTTGTTATGTTGGTGCCTGATGGGTGTGGTGGCCAGACCTGCTGATGAGGTTCCAGCAGACGACACTGACGCCGCCGCCGCCACACCAGTACCAATCCTACTTGACGAGAGGGTCGACATTGACGCCATGGGAGGATATGGCTTCAGGTGAATATACAAAGGGGTTATATATGGGTGTGGTAGTAGTAATGGTACAGTACAGTAATGTTACTTCAGGTGAATATACAAAGGGGTTATATATGGGTGTGGTAGTAATGGTACAGTACAGTAATGGTACTTCAGGTGAATATACAAAGGAGTTATATATGGGTGTGGTAGTAATGGTACAGTACAGTGATGGCACTTCAGGTGAGTACAGAGAGGTTATGGTCGTGATAGTAATAATGGTACAGTGTGGTGATGGATGTTACTTCTGTTATATTTTCTGGTTTCTGAGGTAAATAAAATTATTCTACTATTGAAAGTTAACTAGCCATTTTTCCGTCACAGAATCCAGACTGGTGACGGGTTGACCTGGGCGGAACAAGCAGCTGCCTCTGGACCCCTGAACGAAGTCACCAGGATAGGCCAGTACAGGTCAGTGTTCACGTTGTTGATATTTTTCACACTCTTAGGAACGACCTGGTTTAAATGAGTCAGGACTCACAACAATGGGATGGTCCACAGGTGTTAGTGGAGTCTGATTACGTGAAATGAGCGCGAGTGGACGTCTGGACTCATGTAGCCTATGGGAGTTCTTAAAATGTGGAAGGAGAATGTAAAAAATATACGGTACCGGTACTAATATTGACTCATAACATGCTTACTTTTAACACACAGGTTCTTGCACCCTGATGGGACTGTTCACTTGATGACTTACTCGGCTGGTGTGAATGGCTTCCTGCCTGTGTCTGATATGATACCCACACCCCATCCCCTCGAGCCCTGGCACCTACAGCAGGTGAGTTTCGCTAATGGTTATTATCCACCCAACGCTGAGGTTGTTCCAATTTTCACCTTCCAAATCAGGTCTGGTTGTAATTGTCTTTCTTATGGTTATAGCGCATTCGTTGAGCATAAATTTCATGTTAATAACACGTCTGCTACTTGTCGTTGAAACAAAACAAATTTGTATTACTAATTACTCTTGCTGCTATTGGGATATACTGGTACTGGTATGTTACTCTTCCTTACAGTTAGTTTACATCAACTTTAGTAGAGTTCAAACATTTCCTCCTTTATTCAGCCGCTTTTATAAGATTTCCACCTGCACTCTAGACTTGGGAAAAATAACGTGTATTGTATACATGAACATTAACGGTATGTATGGTAAAATACACAGTACCGGCCGCCATCTAACAAACCTGGTTTCCATTTGGAGGGTGAAATGGACCTGAGAAGCATTGTCTCGATACTCATTTTCCTACTTGAGCAAATAAACAGACAGTGTCATTTTCACTAAACAAATATACATTTTTTTGTTTTCAGATCGAATTTGCTGAGCGTCAAAAGGCGGAGGCAGCTGCTGCAGCTGAAGGAGATGACCAAGCCTAAGCAGGACACATAACAATACAGTACAGTACCTGTAGTATAGTGCCATAACACAGAGATTATATTTTTCCTTGTTTTATATTGACTGAGTTTATATTTCTACTTTATCTGTTAACTTTATGTTATTTTGTAACACTATAAAATAAAAATATATATCTAATAATAATTTATTGTATGTTTTTCTGAGCTATTTCATCAATTAACTTTATATTATTCTGTAGCATCATATATATATATATATATATATATGATTCATTAACTTATACACCTCAGTCATATCAAGACACAACCTTCAGTATACTATGGTTGGAGGTTCATAGAGGGAGGGTTTTTTCAATACAGTATTAGTTGGCAGGGTAACAGACCAAAACATTTGAAAACCTCTACATTACACCAACACGACAACCCTTCTCAGCTAAACAATTGAGACAAACATCCTGTACACTCGCGGTCAGAAATTGTGTCCCGATCCCCTGGCAAGATGAATCGCAAACAGCCTAGCTTTGAAAAATAACTGTGCGTCTCCCTACAACACACATTTGTTCAAATCATCAAAGCTTGGCTGGTTGCAATTCATCGTGCCAAGGGATCAGGACAAAAATTTTGTTTATATAAAAAAAATTTATTATATAAATAATTTTTTTTATATAATTTTTTTTTTTTATATGTTACTGGACTGGAAGACCTACATCACACCACAACTGCTCGTTGCCTGGTCGGTTTTTGAGTGTAGAGTGTGTTATGAAGGTCCAGATTCCCTCTTTAACATATTGGGCCGTCTGTACCAATCAAGGATCATTACAAGTTTACAAGATAGCCAATCCTTGAGTGTTGTGGTTTTGACATAGGTTTCTCAAAGAGTATATATAGCGAGAAAAGCCGGTGCTCAATGTCATTCTTCCAGCATTTCTCAAATTTAATTGTTCTGTGTGAGGCCCATTTCTCTCCCTTCTGTAACTGGACTAATTGTATCAGACTGGCATTAATTCGGTTAAGTATTATTGTTACTATAAAAAAAAAATTTATATACATTTTTTTTTTATATATATTTTTTTTATATAAAAAAAATTTTATATAAAATTTTTTTTATATAAATTTGTTTTTATATAAATTTTTTTTATAATTTTTTTTTTATAAAAAATTTTTTTATATAAATTTTTTTTATATAAAAAAAAATTATATAAATTTTTTTTTATATAAAATTTTTTTTATATAAAGTATTTTTTTCATATAAAATTTTTTTCATATAAAATTGTTTTTATATAAAATTTATTTTATATAAAAAAAAATTTATATAAATTTTTTTTTATATATAAAAATTTTTATATAAAAAAAATTTATATAAAAAAAATTATATAAAAAAAATTTATATAAAGAAAATTTTATATAAATTTTTTTTATATAAAAAAAATTTTATATAAAATTTTTTTTATATAAAATTTTTTTTATATAAAAATTTTTTTATATAAAATTTTTTTATATAAAATTTTTTTTATATAAAATTTTTTTATATAAAATTTTTTTTATATAAAATTTTTTTATATAAAATTTTTTTTATATAAAATTTTTTTTATATAAAATTTTTTTTATATAAAAATTTTTTTATATAAAAATTTTTTTATATAAAATTTTTTTTATATAAAATTTTTTTTATATAAAATTTTTTTTATATAAAAATTTTTTTATATAAAATTTTTTTTATATAAAAATTTTTTCTATATAAAATTTTTTTTATATAAAATTTTTTTTATATAAAATTTTTTTTATATAAAATTTTTTTTATATAAAATTTTTTTATATAAAATTTTTTTTATATAAAATTTTTTTTATATAAAATTTTTTTTTTATAAAATTTTTTTTATATAAATTTTTTTTATATAAAATTTTTTTTATATAAAATTTTTTTTATATAAAATTTTTTTTATATAAAAATTTTTTTATATAAAAATTTTTTTATATAAAATTTTTTTTATATAAATTTTTTTTTATATAAATTTTTTTTTATATAAAATTTTTTTTATATAAAAATTTTTTTATATAAATTTTTTTTTATATAAAATTTTTTTTATATAAAATTTTTTTTATATAAATTTTTTTTATATAAAATTTTTTTTATATAAAATTTTTTTATATAAAATTTTTTTATATAAATGTTTTTTTATATAAAATTTTTTTTATATAAATTTTTTTATATAAAATTTGTTTTATATAAATATTTTTTATATAAATTTTTTTTTATATAAAATTTTTTTTATATAAAATTTTTTTTATAAAAAATTTTTTTTATATAAAATTTTTTTTATATAAAATTTTTTTTATATAAAATTTTTTTTATATAAAATTTTTTTTATATAAAATTTTTTTATATAAAAATTTTTTTATATAAAAATTTTTTATATAAAATTTTTTTTATATAAAATTTTTTTTTATATAAAATTTTTTTTATATAAAATTTTTTTTATATAAAATTTTTTTTATAAGGTTTGAATAACTGTGCGTCTCCCTACAACACACATTTGTTCGAATCATCAAAGCTTGGCTAGTTGCGATTCATCGTCCCAAGGGATCAAGACACAATTTCTGACCGCGAGTGTACATTGCACCAACACGATAACCCTTATCAGCTAAACTATTGAGACAAACATTACCAAGAAGTACTTACGTTATCTGCTGGTCAGAACCGTAGCCTAATTTTTGCCAACCCGTAACGTTAAGTCAGTTCACAGCTCCATATAAAGTCCATATTTCCACATTATTCGTTCCTTCATTGCTTTCTGTGTTTGTCAGGCTTCAATACAACTTGTCTCGTTTCATAACACCATTATGAGTAGCTTAAGTCATGAACACTTGCTAAAAAGTATTGGTAAGTTAACGCATAACCTTATAACTGTGCTTTGTGAGTAAGACTGATTAAAAGTGATTATTGTTTACATTTGTCGTTTATCAGACACAGTAGCAGATCTTGAATTTAGCATTACGTTTAGAATAATATTTAATGAAGGATGTTTATAACTAAAATTGCATATTATCAGTAGAATGAAATGAATTTTAAGTTTATTATTGTTTTACATATACGCAAAGTAAATTTACTAATATCTTTCATGATCCTTAGATAGGGTTTGTACTGACAGCACATTATTTGCGCTCGTTGCCGGAGGTATTCACTGGGACATTAATTTTGTATTTTATGTAATTTTGATATAATATCCTTTATAATCATGTTCTAAAATTAGCCTATGCTCTAAAATTATCAAATTGTGTTCAGTTACAGTAGATACCGATTAATACTCCATTGGTTTTGCTTTCAATATTTTTCGCTTTTTTATGATGAGCATTCTTTCCCATAATCATTTTAACCTTTCATCTACCAGTCAACATACATACTGATAACTTAGTGTTGCTTTGAAGGGATGGAAAAAATTCAGTGTTTATATTGAATTATTATTCAGATACCTATATTATTGCCAAATTAGCAATAACGTATACATAATAGAAAACACATAGTGTATACTTAACATAGTATTCTTGGTAATGATAGATTAAAAGGAATCACAGCGTAACAGAGCCGTCAAAATATTTTGGTCATATAACCCATTTTACTATAGTATTATTATTATTATTATTATTATTATTATTAACAAGTTATATCCTTATCCAGTAAGGAATTTCCAGAATACCATAAAAACTGATGCATAATATCCTATAAGGAAACATGTATAATTTTCACCTACTTTGCATGGTTGAATTGAGGGATATAAAGTATTAAACACACAACACATGTATGTTGACTGTCAACAACTTCTGGAGCAAGAATTAGGTATAAGCTAGGGTCCAAGTCACGACAATATACTGAATTATACATTTACAATCCATAATTTATTGCTCACTCAGGATGGATGAAGTGCAGTAATTCGTGAGTAGTACGTATACGAGTAATCAAAAGCCAGTCACCTCACAAACTCCGGTTCATATCCGTCCTAAATTTGCTTGATACTTGTGAATAATGAGTGTATGGGTACTAGTCAGGGAACGAGATAATGTCAACATCACTACACTTAACCAAATTAATAACCCACCCAGAGTTCTGTTGGTGCTTGTAATCTCTTGTGTAATTATACTTCTCCATTATCTCACTTGACTTAGACAGCACATCCACAACACAACAACAACTCCTCACACAACATAGTATGACCAACACAAAGTAAATAGCATTCCAAGTACACGCTAGAGTATAATATTAAAACAAAATAACATTATCAACTAAATACTCATCAACAGTTTGCCATTTAAGGAGTAGAAATAGTGAGTAATATAGGTCAGTTCATAAGAAAACCGACCTACAAGAAACAAAAACAAAACTTAATAAACAAGAGATGAACCTATAACGAGGGAAATATGACCACTTTTATGCATCAAGAAAATGTCATATAATTAATTGGCTTCATCAGAGAGGGTATAAAGTTACTCATACCTTTGACTTCTTAAAGTATGGGAAAAAAATAAAATAGAACAAGATAAATTATGCTGTACAGAGAGAGAGAGTGGCTCCTCAAAGTCTTCTTGTGATGGAGTTGATCCAGTCGGTATAGTGAGCGACGTTGGTATAGACCCCAGGCAGTCCTCTCTGTCCACACCCGAGTCCCCACGACACCAGACCCGCTAGTTGGACACTTCCATCGAACCCTTGGCACACCAGGGGGCTCCCACCGTCACCCTGTTGTAGCAGATGGTGAGGAAGAAGTTGTGAGACATATAGAAAAATATCAACAAACTGGGATGGTCAGGAAGAAGTTGTGAGACGTATAGAAAAACATCAACAAACTGGGACGGTCAGGAAGAAGTTGTGAGAAAAAGAAAAATTAAACAAACGAATTAGGACGGACAGGAAGAAGGTGTGTGACATAGTGAAACAAACTGGGAACATGTGACAGAGTGGACTGTTTTCAGGAAATAGCATACTCGTAAATACTATGTTGGATGGGACGGGATGACAGCGGAAGTGTGTGGACAGGGATTGAATGACTTTTTTATTGTTTTTTCCTCCACTCAACGGGAACAGGGAGGGAAAGTGAGGGACGATGACGTGAAAAGGAAACAAAAAGCAAGGAAGACAATTATTCATACAAAAAGACCAGAAAAATAATGTGTCTTGGCAGGGGAAAGTTTGGAAGTATTATAATAACAATGAGGAAAGTTATACAGCGGATAAAGGGAGAAAGACGATGACTGGTTGAATTCAATATAAATAAATACAAAACATGTTATAATATTTACATTATACTCTAAAGACGTGTATACACAAACAAAAGTGATACCTCCCTCCACCGTTCATGCACTTTCTATTTCAGCCATTTACCATTTTCCTCTGCCATGGAACACGAAGCAACCGATTCCTCCAAACTATTCCAAGCAACAACAGGGCACCATGATCTGAGTTACTGTGGTCGTGTTTCGTGGCATACTTTGGAGGAAACAAGGCATCCTAATGTACCAAGAGTATACTATCTCGTTACTCCCCCAGAAGTCCTTTCTTACCTCACAGGCGTCCTTCCCTTCCTCGCCTCCAGCACAGATCATGCCCTCGTGAAGATTGAACTGACGCCCCAGCCTGGTCGATCTAAGGGCGGACTCGCATGACCTGTGATCCACCATGGGCAGGTCCACCTCCTTCAGGACGTGTTGGAAGGATCCCTGTCTGCCGAATGCGTCCTTGCCCCAGCCCGAGACGTGACACCGCTGGGAGTGGAACGAGGCAAAACGCTCCGGCAGGCAGACGGGAGAGATGTGTGGGCTGGAAGGTACAATGAGGATTAGTTTGGGAATGACAGGGAATCCAGATATTACAAATCCATATCAACTGTACAGCACTTAACATGACTGGAATTTGGACACTCATTGTTAGGTATTGAGGATTTGTATACTGTATATGGAAATTTGGCACAAGAGTGAACAAAGTCTTTGTTGTATGTGAACGAGAGAACAATGAAATGGTCTACCCAGTTTCGTAAGTGAAGATAGGATTACGATTAATATCATTCTCACATTACAGTAATCACAAGAGTTATACGGCCTTCGAATTCGGTTAATTAAACTAAGAATACACACACACACACACACACACACACACACACACACACACACACACACACACACACACACACACACACACATACACACACACGGAGGAGGGCTGACTCACTTGGTAGCCATGTCGATGGGTCTGTGGACTTTGATAACAGCGATATCATTGTTGAGGTTACCGGAGTAGAATTCAGGGTGGGAGTAGAGACCAGACACTTCCCTCTCCTGGTGACGATAGAACTCAGTCTCGCTGCCCACGTCCCACTCACCAAGCCTCACCTTCAGTTCACTCGGAGACAGTCTGCGGGGAGGGAGGGAGTGCTTGAGGTGTTGTTGTTGTTGTTGTTGTAGTGGTAGTATGGTGGTGGTGTTGATGGGATGGGTGGTGTTGATGGGATGGGAGGTGTGCATGGTGTTGTTGTTGTTGATGTTTGTGTTGGTGTAGTGGTAGTATGGTGGTGTTGATGGGGTGGGTGGTGTGCATGGTGTTGGTGATGGTGTAGTGGTTGGTAGCAGGTGAGTGGTTAAGTGGTAGTGGTGGTATGGTGGTGGTGTAAGGTAGGTAGTGAGAGGTGTGGTATATGTTTTGAAGTGTGTATGGTGAGGTAGGTCCTATATATATATACAAACAGTGTCGGAATATAAAACAAGTTCTGTATGGGGCGAATAGATGGGTGTATAGGCACAGTAATATTAACAGGTGAAAAGGAAACAGTTGAAGAAGAAACACAGACAGAGGCAAACTTTACGAGTCAGCCGTACAAGTAAGTTACGGTACCTACCCTGACACACAATGGGCGGCCGTCAGCAAGTGTAGACTGTCAATGAGAGCAGCACCACACACATAAACATTGTCTGTGTGTTCGCGCCTAAGGATAGCTGCGTGCCACGGGTATTCACCAAACTCTGAGTCCCCTTGCTGGAATCTAGGGTTCTTGACACGACCGAGGAGCCCCACAGCGTTACGGTTACGTCCACAGGTGCTGATCGCACGCTGCTGCCGGAAGCTGGGATTACGACAACACACTTGGCCAAACTGGCACCGATCAAAGGTATTCTGAAACACAGAGAGGCACCGGATCAGACACGAGCTGGTGGTGATAAAGAAACGCAATTTACAAAGGTCTCACTTTCCTTATGTGAATTTGACAAACTTTAAATATTCAAAATACAATACATGATATGCGTCAAGTCGCATAAAATATCTTCAGTAAGGATGTAAAGGCTACTCACTCCCAGACGGCTGTTTGCGGATACGGGTGGCCTTCCTCCAAAACTCTCCCTGAACACCATTGTGTCCCTCGTGTCTCTCTTCTTATCCTCGAAGATGACTGTGTCTCTCCTTCGTCTCTCGCTGTGTCCCTCTTCTTTCTTGCCATCTTCCACAGTCTTATCTTTCCCGTCACTCTCCACCACCACCGGACTGTCCTCAGATGCTGCCTGAACCGCTTCGTCGTCAGCGGTAGAGAGGATGTCAGTTTTCTTGTTCCTTGCGTTGATGAGAGGCAGGATGTCGTTGTTACTCCTGGGTACCACGTCAGCTAGAGGGCAGTATCTGGCCTCAACACACTGACAGTTACTGAAGGAAGACAAGGAGGAGGAGGAGTGGGAAGAAAAGGAGCTCAAAGGAGAGGGACGAGGGGGTACAACAGGAAGAGAAGTCCCCAACTTGTCCACTTTACCGAAGGAGGAGGAGGATAAGGACAGAGGAGAGCTGCTACCGAAAGAGTTGTCCTTCTTAGCATAGCCGCCGTATGATGAGGCGTGATGAGTGTCATAGGAGTGATGGTGAGTGTGTTGGTGGTTTACTGCTGGAGCTCCATAGGTGGGTTGAGGTGCATGGTAGGTTGGGGCAGGAGCTCCATAGGTGGGTTGAGGTGCATGGTAGGTGGGTTGAGGGGGGTGGTAAACTGGAGGAGGAGGGTTGTACACGGGTACGGGGGGAGCATAGCCGTACCCTTTAGCCTTGTGATGGATGGGTACGGCTGCTACAGGGCCTCCTACAGCCACTACTTGTACTGGCTGCACGTAGGAGATGTCGTGATGACTGTAACCTCCCTTGTAGTAACCTTTCTTGCACTGTAACACAAGGTACAAAGGTCAGTCACTACACATCAAACATCTTAGTGAGCAACAACATCCAAATCTAACCACATATTAAATATTTTATCATGAATAAGATATGTTTTATTTTTACTATATATAATATAAGAATTATTTAAAACTAGAAGGGAAATAGAAGATAGGGCCAATCAAATCTGTACCAAGGCCATTAAAGTTTACATTCAGAACCAAATATTACCTGTGCTTTGCCTATCACCTTTAAAATGTGAGCACTTCTATCTTGATGCCTATATCCTATTACCTCAATAAATTTTATGAAAATCAATTCATAACTTTTGTTTGGATATTTTGTTTACAGACAAACGAAGGCGATCACTTAACTTCCCCAACTTCGTTGGTGAGAGTAAGTAGCCTATAAACAAAATTATAATAATTTGAAGACTATCGTCATTATAAATATGAACTTTATAGTCTGACTGAGGCTCCAAAACGTATATAAAGAATTAACTCATGAAAATAAACAAATTACACTGTGACTCACGTCAAAGCCGATTCCGTGCTCACATAACTTGTCCTTCAGTCCGAGGAATCTGCCTTCACTCTGACCATCCTTACGGGCGTGATTTGGTTGTACAGCACTTGGAGCAGCTTGAACAAAAGCCTTGCCCTGTCTTTGTACGGGGTTGGTGACGTGAATAGGGACTGACGCTGCACCATGTGGAGGATTATGGAGAACAACACCTGGTGCCTGAGGTGTGAGTCCAGCGGCAGGAGGGGAAACAATAGTGAGTGTCCGAGTGGAGGAAGAACTTGAACGTCCTGACGACACTTCTGTAGGGTTGGAGCTTTGGGACGAGGTGGCTGGGTCAACTTTACCAGCACCATCAGGGCCCCATGACCAGTTATTCCTCTCCTGACCCGTCACTGCTGCCGTCACCAGCAGCAGTGGAACTAGATGTCGCAGACGTAGCATCATACTGTGAAAGAAAATATTCAGTTATCCAGCGTGGTAAGGGGTCAGTATTTTATTAGTGGGTAAGGCAGTGGGCGGTGTCACGTAGGCGAAAATAAAGCTATGGGTGTGAGTATGGGCGGGGGAATACAATATAAAATAAAGCTATGGGCGTGAGTATGGGCGGGGGCATACAATATAAAATAAAGCTATGGGCGTGAGTATGGGCGGGGGCATACATTATAGAATTGATGAAGGAGAGACAATACATGGGTGGTGAGGTCATAATAACAAAGACAACACGACATGGGTATAAGGTCACATAAGAGTGAAAACAAGGCCGTGGGTGTGAGTGTGGGCGGTGTTGGCAGAACAGGTCGCCTTTCACTGAGAGATGGAGGTGAAAGTGTGAAGGAGTCAGCATCACACACACACACACACACACACACACACACCCTCTCCTCCTCTCCCTCTTCCTACCTCACTTTCACACCAGTTTCTCCCCTTGTTGGGCGGGTGCGTGGGACGATGTTTGGCAGGAGAGAGAGAGAGAGAGAGAGAGAGAGAGAGAGAGAGAGAGAGAGAGAGAGAGAGAGAGAGAGAGAGAGAGAGAGAGAGAGAGAGAGAGAGAGAGAGAGAGAGAGAGAGAGAGAGAGAGAGAGAGAGAGAAGAATGGAATAGAGTAATAGACTATAGAGAGGTAGTAACGTCGAAGAATGATAGGGTGATGAAAACAAATGACGAGGAGAGAAAGGGGCGAATTATTAAGATGTGAGTATGGGTGGAGTGGCGTAACAGAGGAAATGACTGACCGGGTGAAACTGGGGTGTGACACGCGGGGGGGAAAGCATGCCGGTGAACCAAGAACTGAGAAACACAGGAAAGAGACACAGAGAGAGAGGGAGTGGAGAAGAATAGATAGGTAGAGAGAAGTATATGAGAGAGGGAGGGATTGAGTGAGTGAGTGAAAGAGGGAGTGAGAGAGGGAGTGGAGAAGAACAAATAGGTAGAGAGAAGTATATGAGAAAGGGAGGGATTGAGTGAGTGAGTGAGTGAATGAGGGAGGGAGTGAAAAAGAATAGATAGGCAGAGAGAAGTATATGAGTGAGTGAGTGAGTGAGGGAGGGAGGGAGTGGAGAAGAATAGACAAGCAGCGAGAAGTGAGTGAGTGAGTGAGTGAGTGAGGGAGGGAGGGAGGGAGTGAGATAAGGCCTGCTGGAGTTATGAGGTGATGACGAGCTGATGACAGGTGTAAGATGAGGTGATGGTCATGTAGGTCAGCTTCCATGAGAAATGTATAGAGGGTGATTATGCATGACGAACCAGGAGGAAGGAAAGGAAGGGAGGGAGAGTTGGTGGTGGTGGTGGTGGTGGTGGTGGTGGTGGTGGTGGTGGTGGTGGGGTTGGTGGTGGTGGTGGTGGTGGTGGTGGTAGTGGTGGTGGTCGTGGTGGTGGTGGTGGTTAGGAAGAAGAAAGGAGAGAGAAGAAGGAAGGAGGAAGGAAAGGAGGGAAGGTTGATGATAGTGATAGTGGTAGTGGTGATGGTTGTGGTAATGGTGGTGGTGGTGGTGGTGGTTTGGAAGAAGAAAGGAGAGAGAAGAAGGAAGGAGGAAGGAAAGGAGGGAAGGTTTGGTGTTGGTGGTGGTCGTGGTAAGGTTAGGAGGAAGAAAGGAGACAGAAGAAGATAGAGAGAATTGGATGTTTTAGTGAGCGTCGGGGAGAGAAGGGAAGGAGAGAGGGAATTAATTAAGAGGAAATTACACGTTTGGTACATTAGAGTCCCTTGATTCCTCTAAAGTATGTCAGGAAACAGGACCAGATGAACAAAAATAATGGTAGTTTGTTGTTGCTTGGAATAGTTTGAAGGAATTATTTGCTTACTCCAGATTTACCAACAATGTACTTCTCCCTTTAGGCTGAGTTTCTCAAAGTACTTATCAAATTGGACTGGAGGAATGATGGGAATAGTGAAAAAGAAAGGGAAATATAAGATTAGGATATGTTAAAAAGAAGAAAATTGGAAGGTAAGAGGAAGGATGGGAAAGAGTAAACGACGAGGGAATAAAAGAAGAGACGAAGAAAGCGAGAGGAGAAATAAAGAAAGAAGGAAAGGCGGGAGGAAGGAAAAAGAGAAGATAGAAAGAGAGACTGAAGGAAAATGTGAATGAGTATACGTGAAAAATATACAAAAATATAAGCAAAAAAAAAAAAAAAAAAAACCATAAGATCGAGTACTACACATATAGAGTTAACATAATTATCACTGTCTGAGTTAATGAAGGTAAAACTGATGTAAATTGATTCCATATATATATTACTTTAACATAATATTACAACCTCAGTCAGACGGACAAACTGGCATTACATAACAAAGTCAAACATTTATCCAGCACAGACAAAGGTACCAAAATCTTCCTCCTATTCTACCTTCTTGTTCCATTATTATCAACTTTTATATTTTATCTATCTTATTCATCACTTTTCTCCTCCTTCTCCTTCTCCTTCTCCGTCTCTTCCTCTTCTTAACTTAAAAGGTACCAATCTCTTCCTCCTTTTCTATCTTCTTGTTCCCTCATTATCAACATTAATATTCTATCTATCTTATTTATCTCTTTTCTCCTCCTCCTCCTTCTCCTTCTCCGTCTCTTTCTCTCCTTAACTTAAAAAGTAACCAATCTCTTACTCCTTTTCTACCTTCTTGTTCCATTATTATCAACATTAATATTTATCTATCTTATTCATCTCTTTTCTCCTTCCTCCTCCTCCTCCTTCTCCTCCGTCTCTTTCTCTCCTTAACTTAAAAAAAAACAGGGGAGTCTGAGTGTGATTCGTAGCACTTAAAATTGATTACTATACACGTTGTCCAATGAGCTACACACAACACCTCCTTCCTTACCTGAGCACTTTCACTCTTACGGCGTCCACCCTCACACACACACACAACCCTCCCCAACCACCCAGACACCTACACACACACACACACACACACACACACACACACTAAACTCACCTTTCACTTTCACTCTGCTTCCAGTACAGTACATTGGAACCACACACGTCCTGTTAAAATTGTTCTACATCGTGTCTTTTGCTTTACTTTACCTCCAAGATTATCAGGTTTATACTCTCTCTTATTATTTATTTATCCAGGTTTTTACTCTCTCTTACTATTATTTATTTACTTATCTTGAGCCCTGCCTCTGTTTTTTATAATTTTTTTTAGTTAATTTAAGTGGGTAATATTTCACTTTTGTTACATTGGAGTGCCATGATTCCTCCAAAGTATATATGTCAAGAAACAGGACCAGATAAAAAAAAAAAAAAAAAAAAATTTAAAAAAAAAAAAAAAAAATGGTGTTCTGTTGCTTGGAATAGTTTGGAGGAATCAGTTGCTCCAGATTTACTTTCCCTCTTAAATGCATTGTTTACTCGTGACAATGCAGGTATCCATCCCATCCATCCATCCATCCATCCAATCATCCATCCATCCAATCATCCAATTATCCATCCATCCATCCATCCATCTATCCAATTATCCATCAATCCATCCATCCAATAATCTATCCATCCATCCATCCATCCATCTATCCATCACTCTACTCATCCACCCAATTATCCATCCATCCATCCATCCATCCATACATCCATCCATCCATCCATCATTCTACTCGATAATGTGTCTGTAACTAAAACCAAACACGTGTAATGTATGATAAATAAACCTCACTGTTCATACCTGAGGCTCCATGCAGCTACACCACCAAACAGGGCGAATATATATTAGAAGATGTTATCATTCCGCTTGAGGAGGAGAAGATGGACTCACGCACACACACACACAAGCACAAGCAAACCACACACACAGAGACAAGCACATACACACAGACACACACACACAGACACATAAGCACAAGCTCACCCATCCACACACACAAACACACACACACACACACACACACACACACACAATCATTCATAAACACACATTATCAATATTTCCACATGCTTCAAGTCTCATATAGGATTGTTATTAAGTAAAGAAAAAAACAAAACAATAATCTTCTCATGGACAGCGAACAATAAAAACAATCAGGAATTTTATAATATGGGTCAAGGATAAAATTATAGTAGATGTTGACGTCACAGGAAAACAAAGACGAAATAATTATATGTTCGTGTGTTAATTAACTATGATTATGCTAATGACCTCAGGGTAATAATTAGTGATAAAGAAGTATAGTAACATCGTAAAACAGATTCTTCTTCTTGTATATATGTATTTTTTTTTTGTTTATATCTTAATTATAGTACTAATGACCTTAGAGAGTAAATTAGTGAAATAAGTAATTATAGTTAGATCTTAAAACAGATTATACTCATTAAACGATGTTGTTATTGTTATTTTTATTATATTATTGTTATTATTATTAAGCTTTATTATTATTATTATTATTATTATTATTATTATTATATCTCCGTTACTATGAAGTCAAATTTTACGTCGTTTGTTTTTCCTTTGTATTTTTCCTTTTCTTAAGTAGTTTAAAATAGTTTCGTTTTTGATTTATTCTATTATATTTTCTCCTGTTCACTGAAGTTTTCAATTACCTACCAGCATCGACTTCATGAAAAATAGATGATAGATGCTGATGATGATAATTATTGTACTTGAAGTGAGTAATATCAGACAACTAACTAACTAACTTTACACGTCCACAGAAAACTTTC
>JAWQEG010002195.1:0-55000 GCA_033782935.1 Petrolisthes cinctipes | reverse complement strand
TTCAGGGGAAATAGAGTTGGTTCGTGTGTAGCGACAGAATAATATGGGGCGTGATTGTACGACATCACGCCATCCCCCTCCTCTTCCCTACACACACACACACACACACACACACACACACTCGTACACTTACATCCCAAACACGTACGTACACCCTCACATTACCTCTCTCTCACACACACACACACACATATTTCCACTTACACACACACACACACACACACACGCATTTCCACTTACACCCACACACACACATTTCCACTTACACCCACACACACACATTTCCACTTACACCCACACACACACACACACTTATACTATACTTACAAACCCCCACACTTATTACAGTCTCACCCCCCCCCCCCCGACCCCCCCTTTTCCTCCCCCACTCACACACAACATTTTTTGAAAGTTGTGTAGTGAGCGTGTGAGACAATGCTAGCCACGTGTTGTAGTGTAATGTGTTCACTTCACCACGACACTACCCTCAAACACTTTAGACAATATTATTTTTAGTTGGTCGAGGTTTGGTGGTAGTTGTAGTAGTAGTAGTAGTTGTTGTTGTTGTAGTTTTAGTTGTTGTTGTAGTGGTAGAAGTGGTGGTGGTAGATGAAGTAGTAGTAGTAGTAGTAGTAATAGTTGTAGTTGTTGTTGTTGTTGTAGAAGTGGTGGTGGTGGTGGTGGCAGTACGAGTAGTAATAGTAATAGTAGTAGTAGTAGTAGTAGTGGTGGTGGTGGTGTGGTAGTAGTAGTAGTAGTAGTAGTAGTAGTAGTAGTGGTGGTGGTGGTGTGGTAGTAGTATTAGTAACCTAGTAATAGTCGAGAGAGGAAATGAATACGAAGTGAAAGGAATCAAACAACCAAACGAAGCAAAAAGAGGAGTGAGTGCAAACCTTATGAAGCGGAACCCAACCAAAACCAACACAGAGACATTTTAACTGAACTTTTAATACACGTGCATGGTTTCTTCTCGGCTAACGAAAATCATCTGGAATTAGTCGTGATATAAGACAAAAATTACGATGATGTTTAATAATAATAGTAATTGGACAACACATAAGGATTTTTATATACTGTTTAAATCTCATGGTGTTTATAGATGTGGTCTAATATAAAAAAAAAATATCGATAGGAACTGATAAAATGCAATACAAAAAAAAAAAAACTTATTCACACACCGAACACAACGTAAAAAAAAATTAAATTATAAATAAAAATCTTTGAGGTGGGGGGGGGGCCTTACTGGAGAGGGAGATTGAGGTAGATTAAGCAATGGTTCAACGTTGCACAATGCACTGTGATCTGTGAAGTGGTGGTGGTGGTGGTGGTGGTGGTGGAGAAAGAGGGGTTGGTGGTGGTGGTGGTGGAGAAAGAGGAGTTGGTGGTGGTGGTGGGGAAAGAGGGGTTGATGGTGGTGGTGGTGATGGTGGTGGAGAAAGAGGGGTTGATGGTGATGGTGGTAGTAGTGGTGGTGGAGAAAGAGGTGTTGGTGGTGGTGGAGGTGAAAGAAGGGTTGATGGTGATGGTGGTAGTAGTGGTGGTGGAGAAAGAGGAATTGCTGGTGGTGGTAGTGGTGGAGAAAAAGGAATTGGTGGTGGTGGTAGTGGTGGAGAAAGAGGTGTTGGTAGTAGTGGTGGTGGAGAAAGAGGAATTGGTGGTGGTGGTAGTGGTGGAGAAAGAGGGGTTGATGGTGGTGGAGAAAGAGGTGTTGTTAGTGGTGGTGGAGAAAGAGGTGTTGGTGGTAGTGGTGGTGGTGGAGAAAGAGGAATTGGTGGTGGTAGTGGTGGAGAAAGAGGATTGGTGGTGGTGGAGAAAAAGGTGTTAGTAATGGTGGTGGTGGATAAAGAGGTGTTTGTGGTGGTGGTGGTGTAAAAAAAAAAAGTGGAGAGTTAGTTAAGTTTGTGTTTAATTAAAGGCAATTAAAAGTGTAGCTCCCTTTGCTAGTCATGGCGATAATAATAATAATAATGATAATAATCTTTTACGAGGCAGAGAAAGTATACTATATTTTATTACCACAAAAATCCGTACCATATAATTATTTCCACAATAAAAATATCTCTAAAATTATTATTATTATTGTTATTATTATTATTATTATTATTATTATTATTATTACTATTATTACTATTATTATTATTATTATTATTATTATTATTATTGTTATTGTTATTATTACTACTATTATTATTATTACTACTATTATTATTATTATTATTATTATTATTATTATTATTATTATTATTATTATTATTATTCAAGGTGCGAAAGTAAAATGGACTACATACCCCGAGGAAAATAATATAAAAACATAGAAAAAAATAATCTGTGTGTGTGTGTGTGTGTGTGTGTGTGTAAAGAATGTTATTGTTCTGGTCCGTCCGAGTGTGGTGGTGTGGTGAAGTCATTATGTTGGTGGTAGGTAATATTGGCGTGTCACCAGCAGATCGTCAACCAACCCGCCAAAATTATGCACCGTCAACTTTTTTTTTTTTTCCCCGCCATTTTTATACTTTTATATTTTCTTTTTTCTTGTGTGTGTGTGTGTGTTTTTTTTTTTTTTTGTATTATTATACGGAGATTTCATTGATGGTGTATTATCGATAAGTGCACAGACTGTCCATTGTCTTAAATAATATTATAATAAGTATACAATATATAAATAAATAACAGACTGAAATAATGATAGTGTTTCCCCAATTTATCTAGCATTTTTTTTTTTTTTTTTTTTTTTTTTTTTTTTTTTTTTTTTTTTTTTTTTTTTTTTAGAGTGAAATAATAAGTTTATACGAGTGTGTAATGTAGCGTGACTGTGCATTATGTTCCAAAAGTATTCACACTCCGGCATAATAGACGAGGAAATTGTGGTGTTGGTGGGTTGGAAAGTGAGTTAGTTAGTTTTGTGTTGTATGGATCCTAAGAGACAATTATGAAGTCGTATGATGATGCCCCGAGATTATTGAGTGGTGAAGCTTTGGGGGGTGTGTTGTTGGTGAATGAAGCTTTGAGGGTGAATGGTGAATGAAGCTTTGAGGGTGAATGGTGAATGAAGCTTTGAGTGTGTGGGTGAGTGGTGAAACTTTGAGGTATTGAGTGCTTCACATTAGATAAAGATAGAGACAGTGGAGCTTCGATGTGTTGGTTGGTTAGTTGGTTCCTTTCTGCCACACTAGGTCGATGGTGATGAGTTGTTGACACATTTTATATACACATCACTTGTGTGTGTGTGTGTGTGTGTGCAGTAAACAGGACCTTTGATATCTGCACCTTCTTCCTTCTAATCTCTGACCTTCTCTCAACACGACTTCTGGAACCCGTCTTTTTTTGCTTTAAACCTTCAAACAATTTTTTTTTTCCCATAGAACCTTGAAGTTTGCCCTAGTTTCTTGTACTAAATCTTAATGTGTAGCTTTCTAACATACCCACAGATCACTGGAAACTCCTCCCTATACACTAACCTTCACACACAGCAAATATAACCTGTCTTTATGTCTTGGAGTCTATTTTAGTCTTCATCCCACGTTACCTTTGAATTCTTATCTCCCTTATCTGTTCAATTTGTCCAACTTTTTCCCACAGGATTTCTGAAAATTGATCTTATCTGTTTAAATAATCATACATCTTCCCACCAAACCTCTGTAAAAATTTACTCGTGTGTTTATACATCTTGTAATGTGTATATATATATATCTTGTAATGTGTATATATATCTTGTAATGTGTATATATATCTTGTAATGTGTATATAATACCTTCTGATATATATATATTATGACTTGTAATTAATATGAATACCTTGTAATGTACGTGTAACCTTCCTTTCCCTTAGTAGGACCACATACTGTACAGGAGGTGTTGATGAAGTGTGTATATATATATATCTTTTAATGTGTAATATATCATCTAATGTGTGTAACTTTCCTTTCCCTTTCCAGGACCACACTCAGTAGGTGTTGATGAAGTGTGTGTATATATATCTTCTAATGTGTAATATATCATCTAATGTGTAATATATTATCTTGTAATGTGTATAACCTTCCTTCCTTTCCCTTTCCAGGACCACATACAGGAGGTGTTGATGAAGTGGGAGCAGATTGACGATGAGATCTGGTCCAAGGTGATCGTGTGTGAACGTAACCGCAGAGTGGCCAAGGCTTACGCCCGAGCACCCGTCCTTACCATCAATGGCTCAGACGATGGCTTCGATGGTTACCGGTCAGTCATGAAAAGAATTATGTCTTGCTGAGGAACTTATTATGAGATTTTGTTGTCTTAGTTATTAAATTCTTGGTCATATTATGTTTTTACAGTTTTTAATATTTTTACTCCAACATTCCGCACCTCACTTTCTCAATAAATCAGTCCTGTAACGTCTATTGTCTAGAAATCTATATGTTTTATATAAGGAAATGTATAAAAGTTACTCGTTTAATACACTCGGTAATGGGTGTTTCTTTATATTATTACATAGAAGTCAACTCGTTCCTTTAACTCGTTTATGGGTGTTGTAATTATTATTATAGGGAACATTTCAAAGTATCCATGAGTTCTGTTTTGTTCCCGGTAATCTTTTGTGGGCGTATTTTATAAATTTTAAAAGTGGACGTAGGCTGCCTGTTTGTTGATGGGTGTACGTACAGTTGCCTAAAGGTCCTTCTTTACCCATTGCTCTGTGTCTGGCGTAGATGTGACACCGTAACAATATTCGAATTACACTTATGAATGAGACCAATCTCCCTGCTGAATCATCCTGGGGTGAGATGTTCGAAAGATCGTAATGGCCGCTAAGGTTACCGTAGTGCCTCAGATCTTCGTAGAACTCTGGTAAAATCACTACGGTGGTATGTTGGTAAGACCTTAGCGACTCACCCGTCCGTCATACTTCCTCTTTTAGTAGCCCTATGATAACTTTGTAACCTTTAGCGTCACTCGTAGGGTCACAATAGTTGATTTTCTCGATGATAAAATTCTTATGTTAGTTGACTGTTTCTATTTACCCTACATTTGCATCAGTGAGTTAGAGAAGAAGAAAGTGAAGAGTTTAGATACAATGGAATTACTCAGACAGTGATATGATTATTGTTTTTAATTAGCTTGATGGTGACCTATTATACGAGGATTATTACGAGCGTTGGAAAATACACCTTAGGGCCAAGTTTGCGGACCTCGTAGCACACTAACTATATCAATGATGGCGGCTAAGCACTAATAAAGTTATTGTAACGGCAGCACGCTACGATCTTTACAACATCCAACCCCAGTACTGTTTCAGATGATTATATTATATGAGAGTGTGTGTGTTTATTTATTTATTCATATCCCCTGTACTGTATCAAATTATTATATTATATATATGTGTGTGTGTTTTGAACGTGTCCAGCTTTGCCACATGTACTCACCAGCCACTGCAGGGGGTAAAAAAAGAAGGTCCTTTAGGAAGTTTAGGCAACTGTATGTACTCTGTTGTCTGTCTGTGTGTACTGTATTTGAAAGTGTACTCATTCTCTAGTAGTATGTACTCGTTGACCCCATTCACTGACACACACACACACACATACACACACATACATACACACACACACATACACACACACACACGTAGCTATGGATGGTTTATTATATATTTATACCTCCATGGTTTATAGAGTAGTGTTGTACAGTTGGCCACAGGAATTCTTACACAGGGTACATGGAGAGAGAGGTAATTATTATGGAAGTACTGCAATGAATGGTCTACAAAGTGTCTCTGTAATTAGCAAAACAACAAACCTAATAAAAATGTTGTATTGCAATTACGTAGTGTTACATCTTCTATATGTTGTAAGCCCTCGAAAACAACAGCGTGTGTACGAATTTTTGTGGGCATTATTGGGTGTGCAATTTTAAAAACTGTTTTGTCGAGAATTCTCAACACCCTCGGTCCTCCACCCTTGTTGCTGGTGACGAGAATGCCCCAGGCACTCCAAAAAACATGCCCCTCCCCCTTCAACTATACGTTCAGACGCCGATAATAAAGTAAACAAACTATAGAAAAATTATTGTTATTGTTTTATTATTACTGTATTATTATTTATTTGTGTAACTCGTGACTATATAATTATTTTGTTGTTCCCCAGGATCGGACTGTGTGGCTTTGAGAACCCCATGAGGGACCCCAGGTCGGAGGATATCAGGCGGCATATTGGACAGGTTGGTGGGTGTGTACAGGGCCATAGTCAACAACATCCATGGTGCATACGATGGTGTGGTAACGGTACGATGGTTCTGTTTTTTGTCTACAGAGCCATCATGCCAGTTCTACACCATCGTCAATACCACAAATTTTCTTGCATATGGCCCAGTGTCTGGTCTGGGGGCTGGTGTGGTGAACAGAGGGAAGGATGCAACATTCAACCTGGAAATTTATAATACTCTACTATTATAATACTAATAACACTAATAAAAGTATAATGAGAGCGTGTTCATAATGCTAACCGAGGTGTGACAGTGAAGGTGGAAGTACTGTATGTGTGTTACAGTAGTTTGTATACATTTTACTGCATACTGTAACAATGAGAGAATGAACATTGCAAATTGAGAAGGTCGAGATGGAAGCCCTAACAGTATATTAATTTTGTGTTACAAATATTGGTAAAAGTACAAAAGTACTCCGTTCACTATATTGTATATTTTAGTATCATTACCCACTATTTTGGACCATTCTAAGACACTTTTCATCTATGGTGTTTCTCTCAGAGATGTAACAATGTGTGCATAGATTACATTAATTAATGTTCATCGGAGAATATTTGTTGCTATTATAATAATTAAGGATATGGTATGTGTATTACAGGGTGTAAAGGTGAAGATGGATGACCAAGGTAACATACTGATCAAGAGAGTGTCCAAGGCAGGAGTATTCGTCAAGGTATCCAGCGACGACAATGCAGTTAGCAACGACATTCTCAAGCTGCCCGGCTGTGCACTCGAGACAGAGAAGCCCGTCATGGTGCGTTTTGTGTATTATTAATATGTTGCCTAGGGTGGGGACAAAAGGCATTATATCTGCTTGATGTCCTCACCTGTGAAGTGAGCATATAATTTTAAGAGGTCCAATATAATGTTCAGTTTTGTTTGAGGTGCAGAGACACCTACTTGGAGTCTTCGTATCAAACTCATTCTTCTTCATCAATGTACAGCACAGCTCCTCAACATTAACAAGTTTCAACAAAACATGAAATAAGAAATACTGCAATGTAAATCATAGTCTAAGTGGGAAAATAAGCATATTTTAACACTAAATCTTTTCCTCATTATCAACACACAGCTCTTCGACATCAACAAATTCCAACAAAACGTGAAGCGTGAGATGCGACGACAATACCCGGACCGGTCTAAACTGGAGACTCAGTGTGTATGCGTCATTGCCTTTGTCAAGAACGAACCCGAACTTCTTGATTCCCCCATTTGGGTCATGATTATCAACATTGTTGCCATGGATATGCTCAAGAGTAAATTCCCACCAGGTGAGGCCAGGTGTATGTTGAGTGTGGGATAGAACTGAAAAACAGATAGATGGATGGATGATTGTGGATGGAGAGTTAAAGGAATGGTTGTGAATTACAGATGGATGATTGTGAATGGAAAGAGAAATCTAAAATTGAAAATGGAGGGGTTAATAGAGTATATAACTGAGAATGGAGATAACTGCTGTGTGGCTGATAAGGAAGAGAATAATGTATGATTAACAGATGGAGAGGTTATAACAGGTCCAGGATAATGCAGTGGAGAAGTTACTTAGCTTATTACAAAAAGTATGTGATGTGTAAGAGTTGAGGTACACAAATGCAGAGTTTAAATGTAAATATACATAACATATTGACACATATTATTTTAATCTTCTTTTCATAACATTGAATGGCACTTATTATTCAAAATTTAAACATATTTTAATTTTTCTCTTTTTCACACTGCTTCAACTGCTGACCTGCCATTTTTACTGTCATCTACCCTGCCTTATGCTACCCCCTACCATGCCTTACTGACCCAATTACCCTACCCCTCTCCATGCTACCCACAATCCTGCTTTGTCGTTTGCTCCCTGCCCTCTTCTCTCCTAACTTCTCACCGCTCCAACACAGTGAAAGTGGTGCCCAACATCAGGAACCGTCCTCGCATCCCCCTTCCCGACGAGGACCCATACAGTGTGGCGGGGTCCGGGGCATCCTCTGGGTCGTCTGGGGGTAAGGACCGGGGCAAGGACAAGCCACCCAAGCTCCCGCCCCGTGACAGCCCAGGATACCCTGCCCCTGGACCCAGGGCAAATGGCAAGGTTGGGAAAGAGACAGTGATTTTAGTTTACTGAACGATTTCCCCTTTCTAGAACTGCTCTTATGAATATGATCATTAGAATAGATATTAGTTAATATGCAATAAAGTTTTCATAACTTGACAAAAATTCATTTTCTGCATGATTTATTTTGATGCATCTGTTAGTCAGGTGTAGATAATTACTTATATATTATGTGGAAACGTTATGTGTACTTTGTCTTCGATTGCTTATATATACCAGAAAAATGTTGAAATAAGATGGGGCATGGGATGGCTAGTGCTTGTTTTCTGTTGTTGTTGTTGATGTTCTCCTGGGGCAGAATGGCCTGTCCCACAGACCCCTGGTACACTCTGGTCGCAGTGAAAAAACAAATTAAAATAAATGAGGAGCTGGCCCTATATGCCTGGGCTACCGAAACACATCCCAGGGAAATGGGATCAGAGCTTACTGGACCAGGGAGTCTGGGGGCCTCCGACCGCCAGGGAGATTGGGGGGGAAGGTCTTTGATCCCACAGCCAGTGCTGTGGGCCCAAGTCCACATTATCACAAGTGCTACAAGTGGGGCCGCACCTTCCATGAGACCAGCCCTGAAGGGACCATAAGGGGGAGGGAGTTTAGACTGCTGCCTGCAAAGGGATAATGCACCTCCATGAGCCTCCGGTTGCAGTACACCTCACGTGGATTTTTAATCCATGTGGGCAGATCTCGTCAACACTAGAAAGTGACCAGATCCTACAACAATCTTTATTCTAGCTCTGTGGGGGATGACTAATATTCACAGAGAATAAAGTCAGCCCCACTGGGTAGGGCTTGTTTTCTGTATTTGATATCACTACTGCACACTACAGTGACCTAATACTTCCTTCCTCTCAGTCTGACTATGATGCACTGGATGAGAATGCCTTCCGCAAGCTACACAACCGCAACAACAACAACAAGGCAAAGGACCGCAAATATGGTACGTAGAGAAAGAAGGACTACTGAGTTAACTTAGGATGGGAAGCATTATAAATTATATAAAATTATCTTGAATATACTGAGGCCATATGTCAATACTAATTACATAAAGCCATCTTATTATATCCATATATACATTTTATAATTGACACATCATAAATACAGTAATATACTGTAACAATAACCTGACATCCACTGATCCCAGGCCCTCTTGTTACAGACGACCCCTACTACTGTGGCCTGAGAGCTCGCATCCCCAACTTTGCTCAGCACAAGTCGAAGGATAAGCAGGAGCCGCCGCGTGCCCAGTACCCTGTGCCCGCCCCTCTCCCTATGTGGCATACCCGCAGCTATGATTCCGGCATGGGTAAGCTGTATTAATACTCTCACTATTCTCTGGTACTTTTCTTCTTAGCATTTTGCTGTGGTAGTTTACTTGTCTGCCAGTAAATATTGTAAGGTAAATTTTAAGGCCTATGTTCCGAAATATTGCTTAATTTTTTATTTTTTCAACATGCGACGTAAAGCATTGTACGTTTGTGATATAGAATTGAGTAATCTGCAAAGAAGCCATCAATTTGGATTTTCAGTTTCTTTCAAAAGTTCTTTTGGGCATCAGAGATTTTCCCTGTCATCTGTAGAAAACCAACTGAATTAATATGATGCCTTTTAAATGTGACCATCCCCCGGATAGTTGTTTAGAGGAGCAAGTTATTGTGCGTCAGATGAAGATTTCTGCACTACAGTATACTGTAGACCCAGAAAACAGTTTTGAGTGCTAATAAGTGCTATCAAGACAGTGTGCTGTATATCCCTTAAGGGAGTAATATACTTTTGGTTCAATGAAGTGCCTTGATTCCTCAAAAGTATACCAAGAAACAGGACCAGATTAACAAAATTAAGGTGGCCTGTTGCTTATAATAATTTGGAGGAATCAATTGCTCCAGATTTACCAACACTGTACTACCTCCTTAAATCTTTGGACCTAAACCATGCTGGACATGGACTGACTATGACAGACTAAAACCAGACTGTTATCACATATTGTTTATGGAGCAAATTGATGAACACACAGTGAGTAGACAGTATCATCAATACAATATAACATGTTATATTACAGTGTGTACATAAATACTGATACTTGACACCCTTTATATATTTACACTTCTTCAGAACTTACCATGTACTGTTTCACTTTACATGCACTGTGTTGCAGCCCAATTCTCTTGAAGACTGGATTGTTGCAAACATGAGAATGATGAACTGTTTTTATCAAATAATATTCTGATCAATGCAGTAAGCCTCATTGTGTATTAGTAAAATTAAGATTGTTATTGCACTTATCCTTACCAGTGACAAGTGGATACTGTACAGTAATACGAAAGAAAGGAAAGTGCAGTAATTTTATTAATTTCTTTGCTTCTGGTTATTGCTTGGACTAAGAGTTTATTGGTGCATTGAAGGCTACAAATTCCTCCCAATTCTACCACAAAACACATCAAAAGTATTAAAGTAGTAATTTTCTGGCACAGTTTGGAGGAACTGATGCTGTAGTCCATCATCACTGACAAATTCTTAGCCCCCCCCTTAAGCCTTGCAAGTTTGTTATCATGGAAATGTAAGTAACTATATTGTGTTAAACATGGAAATGCTGCTGTATATATATTATACCAGCTTCTGCAGGGTGTTTCATAGTGTTATGATATCACTTGAAATTTTTTAGTGTGCTTGTTTGCATGACGGACTGACCTGACCTCTCATTAGACCTGACCTGACCTCTCACTAGACTTGACCTGACTATATAGCCATTTTCTTAAACAGTGGATCATCTGTAACTCACCTGAATATTACAAATTGACATAAAAGACATGTGGTCAATATATGCTCAGATTTTGCTCTCCTGATTGTTTAAAAAATTGGCTGAGACTGTTCTGTTAAAGGGTTACTACAATCATTAATCACACACAAGCCTTCTTCTCCCTGTGTTTACTGTGAAGGTGTTGTGAATATGCTATGTAGGTACAGTAATGTGAACTATTAGGTAATCTCTTGTATACTGTACAATATCTGTTTTTCCATTTTCTTGTCTATACTGTGGAAAGTTGAGTTCTGTTATTTACTGACATGTACAGTATTTATAGTTTCATAACAGTGCAGTTTGTACACTATGATAAGTACTGTATAATTTCTCTCCAGTTTAATAACACAGCTGACTAATGTCAAAGGTAGATGGTTTATACTTCTAAGCTTATGGTGGTGCCATTATTTTGTTGTTCTGTTGCTCCATAGTTAATGGATTATATCAACACCAATAGAATATTAATTTTGGTTTCTATTTTTTCTCATATTTTAAATCTGAAGAGCTGAATTATTATATCTAATTTGGAAATCACCCTCCAGCCATTTAAATTTATGTAGTGAAAGATTCTTCTTGGTGTTTGAAATCCTGGGTTAGATATTGCACTGCCCTTTCATGTCCCATCCCCACACACCCTTCCCTGCCCCTCTCAGACACACCATAACCTTACCATACTGCCTCAGAGGCACCAGTCATTGCATATCACCTTAATAAAAGGACACCAACAGCAGCTACATTGTTGGATGTATTGTAGTCTTTGCTTGTCTTCCACTGCAGTAATAGGCTTTATATATAGCCTCACTGGTAAGCTGCTTAAGGCCTTGGAAGGGCTGACTCCAACTCCCCCCCCACCATTTTTTAGCTATTGATAAACCTAACAACTCCCCCTCCCTGTCTTTGGTTAGTGGTGAAGTTCCTCGATGATTCTTTAAAGTATAAACATGGGATATTGCAGTAGATTGACTGAACATTTATAAGAAAAATTATCAGTGAAAATAAATGTTGTAGTAACTCATCCACAAGTACGTAGTTAAAGCTGTCCCAGTCAGCCAGCCAGATATTGTCAGATTATGTTGTTCAGAATAAAGTAAATTACACTTACTGAAGCTTCATAGGATAGCAGTGTATAAAAGGTCAAGGGACTTTCCTGTATTTCTTTTCAGTTAGTGCATTGACCATGAATTTCAGTTTAGTAAATTCCAAATGAGATAAACTAGTGATTCAGGACATGCAAAGTTATCAATCAGTATTTCGTAATTTGGATTCAACAAATGTCAAGATGTGACTAAACTCTATTTGTATTACCGAGTGAAAATGTACAGGCCTCATGCAGTCTAATTTACTCGCCTGTAACTTAAAAGCACTAAAATGTATGCAAACTTGTATGTAAGGTCATAGCACTTAGAAGAGAATCAGTGCATATTTGTTAGGATAAATAAAATTCGTCCTTACTTTCATTCATTGTGGTACCCCAAAAGAATCTGATAGTTTTGTTTAAAAGTCCTGTGACCTGTCCCCATTCCCCACATCCCGGTGCAACAAGAATTCCATGTTGCTTGGTGGAGGCTGTATGTAGTAAAAAAAGCCATGAATTTGGTGATACTGTAGCAGTGACTGGTATAATTGATCCATGTCTTCTATATGCAACCCCCCCCCCCCCCCCGAAGTCTCTAAAGGCAAACCAACGTATTATGTCCCTTTATAATTTTAGGCAGCTTTTTTAATTATGTTTTGGTCACAAACAGAAAAACCGTAATAGTTTTCAGTCGGTCAATAATATCAGATTGCGTTCTTTCAGTCCATTTCCATTTGTTTGTTCTCTTAAAAATAATCGATGGTTGGCGTATTTGACAGCTACTAATTCCCCTGAGCTAAGCTACACAATGGATCCCATAAGTGCCAGGAAATTGTTGATTTCCTGGCATAGTTTGTAGAAATCAGTACTCCTCCAATTCTCCCACAACAGACTGTCCTTCAACATGCATGGCTGTGAAATAAACCCTGTATCCCACCTCTCCCTTCTCCCTCAATGAAATCCCAGCTGCACCTCCTAAGCATGCATCAAGCTCATTTTCTCTCCCTCCTCTCTTCTAGCTCTCATGCAACAGAACCAAGTGCAACAAAACATTCACAGGTTAGAGCGAAACCCCTGCTCCTGGGTGCCCTCCATACCTGGCAGAAATGGTGAGTGTCCTGCCTTGCTGGGAGTTAAGTGAATTTCAGCTCATTTTTCTGCCAACTTATATACATATGCCAATGACTTCTTCTTTATCTATAAATGTTGTAGAATTCTTGTGTGATTGCACTTGGAAATTTATATAATGAAATATTAAACTATACTGTACATCAAGACCCCTTGGATAGCATTTTTATTTTGATAACTATTTCATAAATAGTGACAGGATAAGAAGTCTCACATGCCATGCTTCATGGACAGCGAGAATTGGTGTGCAGGTAGTGATTGCCTGGCTGGCAGAGAAACAAATTTGCAGAAAAAATAATACCATTATAAATAAGTAAGTGAACAAATTAAAAATTGAAGAAAGGATAAGGCCATATGAAGTGAATATTTTTGCCAAAATAAGTGCACCAGGTTCTGTGTCTGTGTGCAAGTGTGTGTATATGCGTGTTTTGGTGCAGCAGGCAATCATCCAGTGCATCATATACAATAACCAGCACTCTAATAACACTAAAAAATATATTTTTACATATATCATTCTTGAATGTCTAACATGCACTAGTCTTTATTTGGTAAACATTATACATGTCATCATAATTATGTGGATAGCAATTTTACTCATAGCAACTATTTCAGCAAACTACTGTGATTGCTATGCGAGGGGTACTACTGTACATATATTTTAATGTAACTGATATTATTCCTATGTGCGAGTTATAATGTTGATGATTCATCTCTATCGAGTTTCAGGAGGAATGCAACTTAGGAATTGTCAATGTACTGTTAAGTCTTTGATATTTATCATTGTGTAATTGCCATACTCATTTACAGTATTATATGGTTTTCTGTAGAGTGCATGATCACAGATGAATATTACAATACCAGTGTTAAAGCAATACAGTACAGTATTTTAGAAATACTACTGGCATGGATTTAGAACTTCATGTAAGCACAATTTTTTTCTTCTTAGTCTTAGTTTCCTGTCCAGTGCCATTTCCCTTCTCTTTACTGTATTGTCATTAATGACAGTAGCTGCATGACTTCACTCACCACCACCTCCTAATGACTGTCGACTTCTGACTGTCCACAACTATCTCCCTCTGTGGCTAGCTATAAATATAAACCATATAGAAAGTTTCATTTGTCTGTATCTTAATCTAACTGGTGGTCTTTAGTGTGTAATTGGAAGTGGTCCCATAAATACAGTTTTAAGTGATCAGTATCATTAACCAGTACAGAAAGTTCAATAACTGACATTGGTTTAAGATGCTGTACTGTATTGGTTTTTTCACGAGAAGAAAAAACAAAAGATATGCATGGAGTCCATAAATTATCAGAACCAATTTTGTCATATTAACATGTGAAGTATTTCAGATAAACAAAATTTCAGTTAATATTTTTAAAAAGAAAAGAAGACTTACCGAAGTATTTAAAATGTTAATAGGCTTCATCATTTGAATCCATGATAGTCCAGTTTAGTCAGAGATGTATGAAGTCCTGTGATGTAGTCGGAAAATTGGAGATAAACGAGTTCTTCAAATATTGCCCCGAAACACCACCTATATGGATGGAGCGTGTTTTGTGGCATGCTCAGGAGGAATCAGAATCCTCCAATTTTCATACATGATCACAGTGTCCTTAAGTGTAGTTCAGTTATCAGCAGTTACAGTATAAGGAAAATTGTATAAAAATGAGACTTGGAAGTCCTGTAGCACAAGGAATGTGGTGAGAGAGAGGAGGGACAGCAAGTACAAAGGATACAGAAGGGATAGAGGGACAAATTAAAAATAGAAAGGGAGTGGCTCTGGTCCGAAGAGGCGCCAGTGCATTTAAAACACTACCTACATATCAGTGCAGGCAGTATTGTCAGCATATTGAGCCAGTCAAATGAGGTAGCTAATCCACCTAAATCAACCTTGTGGCAAGAAGGGGTTGCCACTTGTTAGAATATATGGTACAGTATTAAGTAAAAGGAAAATCTAAGAACTGGTTTTGTTTAACAGAAAATTGTGCTTGAAACTGTTTTATAAGCATCTGCTACCTTGTTCCAGCTGAACTTTGTATATATTACAAAGGCAGTACAGTATAGGATTTGTAATGGTATTGGCAGCTACCATTCTTGCCTTTGAATTTGTTATGTTGGAAGAGCACCAGTTGATCAAGATGTCCATGTGACAACCAGTAGCAAATGTGCCTCAGGTTCCCAGTAATTGTCTATCATAATGCTGTACTGATATTAATAATTTAAAACACTAATACCTGTAACTTGTTCTTGTAGCAACACATTCATAAAACAAGTAATTTCAATTATAGTAAGCTGGTACTGTATATATAATTTTTTTATTTAGGACAACTTTATGGTAATTGATTGACTAGAATTTTGGGAAAAACTTGTTAGGACAAAACTGAAAGTACGGATATCCATTGTTAACTAAGCATTTGACTAAGGCCATGGCAGTTCACTGGTGTAGTCAGTGGCAAAAGTAGTGTCGCTTCACTCAGCACTTCTTAAAAGATAACATAAAGGTTAATTATAGAATAAACACATTCACCGTAGAGAAATACGATATCCAGGGGGTAAATTAATATTATATTTTTTCAGTTTACAAGCCCGTAAAGCTTATATTTCCATACTGTACTTACTTCATGACTTGGCACACGTGGCTGCAGGACATTTGCCACCGACTGTACAGTACAGTGCTATGACTATAGCATATGAACCTTAGAGGTATGAAAAGAAGGTGTAACAGCACATACTTGTACTGTACAAGGAATATTTTTGAGGAAATATATAATAGTATGGTGACCATCGTTTTCTTTATAGTTTCAGTGTTAAACCAGTTAACTTTAAGCACTCCTCTTTAAGAGCAAGGACTGAATAGCTTGAAGATGCAGCCCATTCAACTTTAAGGGTTTGTGTTAGTGTTGGTGAATGGAGGTAAATGGTTCTTCCAGACTGGAACCACAAACACATTGGTTCAGTATAGCTTGGGAAATTTATTTTCTGGCAAGTTGGAGGAATTGTTAACTTTGAAGTTCCTGACTATATCACAGGCCCCACAAAAATCAAACTTGTTTCCAGTTTCAAATAATTAACATACAATAATTTAATACTTCATCTAGAATAGACAAAACGACACAGGACTTGATATTAGGCGACGGGTTCTAAATGAAAAGCACAGCAGTAGCACGAGCAGTTAGTAGTTCACCATCCTCACCCAACCTTTTCTCAAGTGAGTCGTCCACCCACCCAGTTATCTAATCGCACACTGGCCCAAACCACTAACTCACTCCACTTTCTCCTAGAAACGGAATGGGAATCGTACTGGGACTCTTGAGCTAGATAGAGAGAGAGGGAGAGTGACAGGATTTACCCATCTGGAGGCTGGTGTGACGTAGGTAAGGCCCAGGTGTATTGCTCCCCCTCTCTTGAAAGTGTTGTTAAATTTGCTTCTTGGGCAGGGATGATTCCAGAAGTTATACATAACGGCCAAGAGTTGTAACATATAGACCAGCATTATTAGGTTAGGATAATAAAATAAGATATGTATGGGAACAGAATTCCAAAAAAAAACATATTATTCTACACAGAAGTTACATGTACTGTATATACATGAATTCATGTGTGGTCCTTATTGTACATGAAATTGTACACAACTTAAACAGTTTGTATAAAACTCATTCAAATTTTTTGCTTTGGTTTCAAACATTTTCCGTAATGCTACAGCATAATTTTGATGAAAATAATTAGTTCCATTAATAATGATTACAGTAAATAATTTGCAAAGTAATATACAGTTGCGTGCAGATGACTCCACCAACATGCTGATGTTATGTCTTATAACTGTGGCAGTATGACCTGCCGAAATTCAGTCATCTGCTCGGGCGAAACAGACCCAATGAAGAGTTGTCACTATGTAGATTTAACCGTTTTAGAAACTATATCAAGCATGTTGGTGGATGAGGTGGTGTCGAGTCATCTCCTCGCAACTGTACATATTGAAAACTTAAGTAAGTTTTTTCCGTAATATTTGTTTTGTTCATGCAAGAATACACCTTAAATCACTAATTAGTTCCATTAATAATGATTACAATAACTCACAATATACTGTACATAATGTAAAACATAACTGTTCTGTAGTCTTGCTTCATTCAAAAATACTTTACATAAAACTAGTTAATTCCTTAAGAAATTCAAATTATAGCAAAAGAAATATCATAATATTATAGTTTAAAGTAATATACAGTACAAGATATACTATATGTAGATAAATATCCTGTGGGAAAAAAAAAAGTATGGGACTGATAAACTCCATAAAACTATAATACAGTTGTACCAAATTCAAAGTTTCAAGTGCATGCCTTATATCAAACTACCATTAAGTCAACTACTGCATGGGTAAGTGATACAGTACTTCACAACTCAAAGCATGACTGCCACATTGCACTTCCTTTTTCTCTCCTTTCTTCTCCAGCACATTTCCTGCACCGTACATAATTTTGTTTCTTTGCTTGCTTGACTTTGCAAAATCCTCTGTAGCACTGGCACCTGCAAAGAAATATATACAAATGGTGATGTTAAACAAACTAGGAATATTTTACAAAAGGGTGTATTTGTGTCTTCTGTAAAGAATTAAAATTCACTTATCATTGAAGGACATAATGTCAAGTTACATTAATTATGGTGTTAAGAAGGCATTGTACTTAGACGACTTGTTTTCCAACAGATTCCGACTTCACTGAGTCTGCCTACTCTCACATTTATGGCCGTCTGCCCCTGCCTAATAGGGGATATCTGCCTCCTCCACCACCCCACCCACGTGCTATGTACGTGGGGGAGTGGGATTGAAGGGAGAGGGGCAGAGGGGGTGCCACTAGGTGGTCTCACACAAGGGAAACTGACAACTCTTAAGTATCACAAACCCTAATGTTATGGCTGGGTACAATGGCCCTTCTGGTCTGTTTGATTTTCCTGTTGAAAGTTAAACTGACCTGACGAGATTTTGTTGGTGTGCAAGTGTATGAATGTTTGTGAGAAGTGATGTGGTAAAAATCCAGACAACACGCCTGTCATCCACCTGAACAAAGTCCCCTACTCAGTAAGGCTTATATTCTTTGTACTGTAAATAGGAAAATAAGCCTTATGGACAAGAATGTGACATTAACATCCTCCCTCTACCCCTTCCTGATCTTGTCACCATGTACAGAATAAACTAAGGTAAATATATATTCTCCCGACACTGGATTTGAAGCAAAAAATTGAGTAAAGTGTGGGAAGATTTCTTTAATATCTCACTTTTGGCTGTTATGGCCTGTTGTGTTATTAATATATATATATATATGTATGTTGTTCTCCCATTTATTTTTATATCATAACATACAGTATCTCCCATAAGTAGGCCAGTTCCCTATAAAATCTTTTAGAACCACTGCTGTCCTTATGACTGCAATTACTTTAAATTTAGCCAGGACATGGATAATCCCACTCCCCCTTCCAACAGATATTCTCTCAATTACTTGCTCATTACCCCCCTGACAGTATATTAAAACCATTGAATTTTTTGTGGGTGAAGACTGTTGTATTATGTAATCTTCAATACTTATAGCTATATTATTATATATAATTTTTAAAAGTATGGTTGGTCAGGAGGTCTACAACTCCTTGTTTATCAACCTGAAGGGGTAAACTGCACAATATATCACTGCATTCCATCCAGCATTTCATATTGTAACAAAAGGAAGACTTACAATACCTCTTTTGAGAAACTGTATACAATCAGGTTTGGTAAACAAGCCTATCATTAATACCTGTTCCACATACAGTACATCACTAACAAGAGATATGTAAAATGTACTAATTTAATTACATTTCCCTGTTAAGTAAATGCTCAATCTGTAAATGGCTCACATGGAAGGGAATTGTCTATTGTCTAGGTTGATATATGTTCTGGCTGACTTACAAGGTTAGGAGGGTCATTTCTCGGTAATGAAAAAATGTGTGGTCGTGTGAGGGGTGACCGAAACTGTTTTCAGATACTCGCGCCTCCTTGGTGGGGGCAGGGGGATTTTGTGACAGTTTGGCCACCATAGCTTCCTTCCTTGGTAGCCCTGGGTGGTGGTCCCACGACATAAGACACCACCACTCCAGGACCACTCACATTATTCATAATGGCAATGTGTTCAGCTGGTTACAGAAATTACATTCGTACAGTATTCATGAGTTACATGATCAATGTATAGTTTATATTGTTTTCTGAATATTGCTTTATTGACTGTTGGTATATATATATATATATATATATATATAAAAAAAAAAAAAAAAAAATCCAATTATTTCATTCTGTAATATCAGTTTGCGTTTAAAGTTGGTAGCCGTATTCATGACAAGGAGAAGATGACCAAGTGATGTGCATCCATTTTTTTAAACCCTGATTAATCTGTATATAGAAAGATGCTACAACCTCACTTCACACCTTCTCCTATGGATCCACTATGTTCTACAGTAGTTGATAATGATTCCCTGTTATTTTTTTCCTTAAACCAATATTAAAAAAAAAAAAATACTTTTCACTTTGTGAAAACTTGTGAACATATACAGTAAGTGCTTACAAGCTTTTGACTAATAGTTATATGGATGAAATTTTTATACTTGAGCCTAATAGCTATTTGCTCTATCTAAATTGTAAAAATTATGATTATTTTGTTACTTAGTGCAATTAAAGCCAATATCCCCTTAATTATGGCTGTAATTATATTATCACATGGTGTGGTCCAAAACATAATTTGTGCAGTTTGGAAAATATTCTTTCTGTAAGGTATGAACAAGTGCATGAAACTGGTCAAAGGTACCATATATGCCGATTACTACTTTGGTGGAAAACAAAATATTTGTTTATGAAGAAGAGACTGTATAATATGTTTTCACCTTTCTATGTATATTTACTCAAGCCCCCTTTAATATTAACTTCAACATATACTCTCCTTTGTAACTACTGTATATGTGATTAAAATTGATCTTTTAATTCTATATTTACCATATCGAATACCCTTCTATCCTTAAACTGTGGGTGCCAACTAGTCTACATCACCAAGTGTGGGTGATGGCAGGTGCCGACAATAGTCGACATAGCATTTTTCAAAAATTTCACCCCTCCCCCTACATGCTTGATTAAGCTCACATCCGACATGTTTTATGACTAAATCAGAGTGTGGAATAATCCTTAGAAAGATCAGGGGAGTGTAAAAGTGAATTTTGAGTTGTGGTTATTCTGAGCTAGCTACCCATTCTACAGATGTCCATATAGTCTTCACAAGTACATCAGGTGACAGCTAAAGGTTTGTACTTCAATATCATGTATCATTTGTTCATGTAGGTTTAGTGGTTTACATGCTATTATCTGGCAAAGGTTTGTTTTGAAAAAATGCCCACACTTTAAGGTTTAATTTATTATATACCATGTCACCTACTCCTGCACATCTTTTATTAATTATATATGGCCCTTCAACACAATGTTTCTCCTTACAAAATATTATTATTATTATTATAATCTGTCAGGTCAGATACTGTTTCTGCTACTGATACCATGTAACCTAGTACAGTACTACCTGTGCCATGGTCGGGTCATCGGCAACTAAACCGACAACCCCACTGGATGTTATGCCCAGTGAGGAGGGTGACTAGACACCCAGCAGGAAGAAAAATAAGACCTGTCAAAGGGCGGAAGAGCTACTAGCCAACGGCCATCTAGCAGGGCAGGTGGAGCTCTTCTGCCTTGGTTGGCAGTCCACCTAGAAGGAAAACTCAGAGTATAAACCTGCTACCCCCTGGCATCAAGGGGTACTTCACATCTGGTGAAGGGAAGAATATGCCTCGCGTGTCTGGTGCGTGTCGTAAAAGGCGGCTAAAACGGGTAAGGCTTGAGACTCTCCCCTTAAAAAAAAATATGGCAACGGAAAACAATGACTTGCCTCGGATATGGAGGTGATTCATTTGTGGCTACCACTCGGAGATTGAGGCGTCTGGCAATAGATAGTGATTGAAAATTCACTGAAATTTTGTATTAACTAATAAAGGTGGCAGGGAGAGATGGGGTAGTGGTGGGGGCTACAAAAAATCCTGGATCTAATAACACCTTGCATAGGTGGATAACTTGATACATGGTGCAAGCTATTTTGGTCACCTCCCATATAACCCTTTAAGGCGGGATACAGTTGGTGATAAAAGGGGTGTCCTCAACCTAACATAGGTGAGTAAAATGAATGGAAATAAATACTGAAGATAAGAGGGAAAGGAAGAAAACAAATTTGGAGGTGAATTGGAGAACAGAGGACAAATCTGGGTCTTGGGGAGCAGTAAGAACAAGAACAAGGGAATTGAATGTATCTACAAACTTAACTGGCCCTTACCTCAGTGTCCATACTAGATGCGACTATAGATTCCATTGTCACGGTTGCGGTATGTTAAGATCAGTATGCGGAAGATGGTCATGAGTACACCTACACTGAGGATAGTCACTTCCAATGCTAGCACTTCATTGCTTGCTGTCTCCTCATTTAGCTGTTCCACATACACCCCTGTTATAGACCACACCAGCACTGCAAGAGTTTATATTAGAACAATAAGATTGCATAAATTAAACCAGCAGAAGGGAAGTGCTTGAAGAAAATATAGGTATTAGATTACTCTATTACATCTGGCACACATCCAGCTCATGACCCTTGTGTAGAATGGGAATCTAATGTGTTGGAGGAAATATACTTTTTTCATTACCAACAAGGCAATGAGTACTTACCCAAGTATTGTGCAAGAAGGGGGTTGGCACCTCTAATTAGCAAAGTGTTCTCCACAATGAACCACACGATGCATGCCACCAATAAGAAGCTCAAAACGCCTACGCAGACGTTATTCAGTACGAGATTTTCCTGCAATTTAATAATAATTTAGTACTATATTGCTTTCTCTACAATAGTAAATTATATATATGCTGTGGGATGGCCCATTTACTTACTGGGAGGGTAAGAAGTACAGTCGTGGCACATAGTCCTTGACCAGGGTGTAAGGGGAAGTCTGTTCAAGAACTATGTGCCGCGACAGTACAAACACAAAAACATTTCAAGAGTCTGGATTATTCATCTAGTGAAGGGTAAGAATATGGCAATATAAAATATACATGTACAGTTGCCAAAATATTGATTGTGACAACTTTTGATAGAACCTTAAGTATAATAATGTCCATAGTTGTTTGAAGGGATCATATGTAATACAAGTGGATGTGTACAGTCAGCAAAAAAAGTTTCGATACCACCCCTACGTTAATTTTAACATGGGTGAGCCCGGTAGGGTTGGTACTCCACCGACATGCAGCTGTGACTCGTGTCATCCAGGACATGCTGGACGGGAATCGTCATTGCCCAGGCAGTGTCAACTTTTTATATCAAAAGTTTAGCTGATTTTAAATTAAATTTTGAGTGTTGAAGAACTCTTACTATTTAACTATTCATTATTAAACATAAGGAAATGCGTTTGAGTATTTTAGAACAAGAATAACCGTGAAATGCCCATAAAAATATTACTAGCTGAAAGAACATCATTCCTACTTGGCTGCCCATGACACACTGAGGGGCATTGGCCAGGGGCACGGTCTTTTATGGAGGCCGGAGGGTGGCGGAGGTACGACACTCACCAGTCAGGCGTACCAGCATTACATCACACTGTTTTAGGGATGGTAACGAAACTTTTTTTGCCGACTGTACATATCCTTTTGTATTACATGCATGTGGTCCCTACAAATAATTGTGGATGTTAATATAGTAACGTTCCTTCATAATTTGGCAACTGTACAAAGGCATGAGTTTGGAGACACTAATGTTTTTCGGGGTACAAATTAATTACTTTAACACTTACCACTAATATGGTTTAAATATACAATTTTCAACTCTGTGAACATTAACTGAAGTGAAGAGATTTTTGAAGCTGCCAATAACATGATATGGAAGTCTTACTGTCACATGGCTCTCTATCCTACTCAGATGGGAGTTGTTTGGTGAAGTGACATAACTCATCAAGATTATTTGCTACTCTAAATACCTTAAGATATCTTTAGAGTTATTGCAAGACATGATTGCAGACTGACCCCGTAGCTCAAGAAGATGGTAAAGTTGAGGAGAGTAGCAATTATTGTCCAGACAACATAGATTGCCAAGCCATTGATCACCAGAATGTTGGCCCAGAAGAGTCTCTTTGATTTCTCAAACAATATTTCAGCTCTGTCTGAAAAGCTTCAGAAATAAAGTTAGTAAAAATATTTATTTTTATGTTAGAATGAAGGTTTCATCAAATGTTAATTTAATTACTGATATACAGTAGATGACATTTGGGTTATCAAACCAACCTTAGTTAAGTAACATACACATTCATGGAAATATCATGAATAATTATCTCTACTACCCAAGATTACCTGTTTGCACACATTGGGACTGAATGAATCACAATAGCTACTAGGCATAATTTGCAATCAGAACCAAAATATTTACAAGTACTAATTATTTTCAATGCATGTAGAAATGTAATTATTAATTGATCAATTAAAATGTGAGGTTGCCATAAATGAATTTTCATCCCTTAATATCATAAACAAAACAAACCTCATTACATTTTCTATTTGTATTTCAGTACTTACATTATGGTAGGTGACATTAATGTGATTCATAGTTTGCAAAACAGTATAAACTTTTACCAAAGAAAAATGGGATTTTTAAACATCACAGGAATAAACAGTTAATCACTCACCCATAGGCAGCTATGACAAGAGCAAGAACATTGGTAATGGCAACAAAGAGGAGGAGAATGAAAGATGCTGTTGGATTGAAGTCATCCCAGGCAAACAGCCATCCAATGTTGAAGAGGAAGTTGATGATTAGGGTGCACATGAATTGTATGGACACTGCCCCACCCAACTCATAGACAGGGTCTCCTTCCACTTTCAAGACCAGCAGGGCCACAGCTAGAGAAGAAGAGGGGTAAACATTAGGCCCTTACTGTAGGGGTATTCCAATACAACTATAATAGTGGAGGGGAAGGTAAACACTCACTAAGGGACGGTAATAATAGGATTATTATAGACTGTACTGAAGAAGGCGAGTCGGACAAAAATATATAAATCAATAAGTAATACGTATTCAATATCATCAAAAGTTAACTACAGCTGAAAGCTTCATATGCTTTAAAAACATATACTGTATTAATAAAGTAACAAAATAAAACCACTGTTACCATAGAGGGCGATGAGGACGAGGCAAAAGTAGATGATACCCCAGATGATGAAGGTGTAACCAGCAGGTGTGATGCATGTAAAGTAGACATCAGACACATTTCCTGTTGAATGGCTGAAGGGTGCTGAGGAGGAAAGGGAGAATAATGACTTGCAGAACTATTAGCAGCAGATGGCTGTTTATTTTTGCTAGAGAACTCCATTACATTGTTAATTAAGGAACTCTACTATTTCAGCTTTCAAGGGGTACTGCAATAAGTGGCCAATAAATTGACTGATGCCGTACCCCACCACCTAATAAAGTAGCCAGTTGGGAACTTCTTGTAACAGTTAAAAGAGATAAATTCTTGTGGTTAATTATAGGCCTACCATTTCCTCCAACCTATGCCATAAAAGCTGACTTCCTCAATATATGAGTAGATGTATATTGCATCATTTAGAGGGCTACGTAAACATCAGTTAGGCAACAAACACTTTAAATTGGTGTAACAACTTGGTTAAGTGTATACATCCTCAATTTCTTTATACGTCAACCATACCACTGTGAAGAAAATACAGTAATTATAGTCAACTCACGCGAGCCTGGTCCTGCCAATCCATTGAAGACTAGTGTGATGGTGAGAACGATGAACAGTAGGAGTGTAATTATAATTCTTGCAGTAGAATATTTTCTCGATCTCATATCAAGCATCTGTTGCAAAGGAAAAAATAAATAACATACATGCACTGGTTAGTGTTAAACCTATGGATAACCAAAGTTTGAAACGAGAGTAGTGGCTTCATCTACTATCTACTGCCGAGTTGCCCACATTCGAGGCTCATTCCATGTAAACAAAGTGAATGGGGTGGTGCCCTCCTGTAACTGAATACACTCTTGGTGGCTACCTTGCTAATTGGATGTGGGCATTTCCCAAGGACACCCAACACCAGAGATGCACCGGTACCTTCAATTTCTCAGATAAGAAACAATACGGTGCGGTGCCTCTTGCTCAAAAACAATATATTATACTGTCAAACACTACGCTGTGATAAGATTCTCACTTTAACTAGTGTAAAGTTGCTCTTTACCTCAATAGTAAAATTTCCCCAAACTTATGATCATTCTACATAGAATATACATGTATACGGGTAATATATCAAAATTATTTGGATATGGATTAGTAATTTGTTCATTTTTCAAGGCACAGCCATGCTGTTGCCTAACTCAAAATATTAATAGTGTGAAACCGGTGAATACATAAAAGATGTAGGTGTTTGCAAGGTAGGCTACAGTATGTTAATTTCGACTGTCCTTTATATTGGGAGAATCTAGTAGAAGCAAGATTGGAAAGGGCAGAGTTTAATGGTCACAGGTTGGATTGTGTGGAGGAATAGTTATAATGATCAGTGCAGCAGATGCAAGATAAATTGCTATATTAAAAAGTGTATGGGAAAGGTTCCAGAACTTACCACTTTTGACCATGAGAAACCACTCTTCACACGAAAGATATAATATATGCATCTTGTTTAAGGGAACCTGTAATAAATCAGAAAATTGGAGGGAAACGAGTCCTTCAAATATTGCCAAGAAACACCACCTATAGGGAAGGAGCGTGTATCGTGGCATAGTCAGGAGTCATCAGAAGCCTCCAATTCTCATACACGATCACAGGGTCCTTAAGGAGCATAGTGCTGGAGTGAAACCGAGCGAGACAAGGTGGAGGATGAAAGGAGTGATGATGACCGGTCGGAGATGGGGATGGCCAACTGGATGTCTACCCTGAGTGAGTGTGCCAGGCCTAGATGGTGCCAAGGTCTTTCCTAAATAGTACTGGCCTTGGATGGTGCAACCCTGTTTGCCATGATTGGATTTTCACGCATATAATTCTGACGATGTAATGTGGCCGAGTTGGTTCGGGGACGCGAAGAAAATAGAGGACAGCTGGGCGAGGAAGACCATGATTATACAAGTCGAGGGGGAGGGCACAGAAGGGAAGAACAAGAATGACATGGAAGTGAGATGTTTAAGAATTATTAACTTATAGTGAAGCGGCTAGCTAGAGCAGGTACGGAATATGTCTTTAAAAAAGATTTAGTGCGATACTTAAAAAAAAAAAAAAAATAAATACTATACCTACCCAGGCATAATTTTATGCAATGGGTTTTGACGCTAATACCTCATTAAAAAGTGTTACTGATATATTCTATACCAAAGGCTTCTTTACAACTGGTTGATAAGAGCACAGCCAACCCATATACCTGTAGCCTACTCGTTGATGCATCGAGCGGTCTGTCACAAATGCCTTGGGTGTGGTAGGTTACATAATACTGCTGGGGCAATATTTACCTATCCACTTTGATGTGTATGAAAGCCATGCTATCGTTAATATTGGATGTTTAAGTGCTGTAATTCTTTCATTAACAAAAAATATATACACCAACCTCTTCTGATTTCAGTATGCTTCCAACTTCAATAAAATCAATATTTTTTTCACCCTGACAGAGAAGTGCACTCACGACTCTCATTAAGCACCTTCTCTCAATCCCGTCTAGGTACAAACTGTCGTTATTAAACAAAGTGACGGGCTCGTTGCCACACCAGACGCGGCCTGGGAGGTTACGTAATCAACCAAGTTCAAAAAGAAAACGTTGTTTCTTGGCTCGAATCTAGGGAGACCAACCTAGATTTAATATGTAAGGAACAACTTTTTTTTATATAAATTTTAATAGAATACCATTTACTACGACAGCAAAGTAGTACAGTACACTGATGTTTGTCACTTACACCATGAAACAAAAATCCTCAAGATTAAGGATCACCTTGACATGAGAGGCACACAAACACTTGCTGCAGCCTCCAGAAACCTACACCACCCACTACACTACATGGCAAAACACCCAGAGATGCCAAGAAACATCAAAACAACACCCAGTACACCATACCATACACAAATACTATCATCTCTTACACCCTGCCAACCACAAACCAATCTACAGAAACACATCCATACTCAAATCACCCATCAATCCATCCAAAACATTAAGAACAACACCCTGCTGCATGCACGACCCCCTAATAACACCCTTGGGTAGTAACGACCTCTTGACGTTACAGTTTATTGCCCAATACATTTTTATTTTTTACTTTATCATGAGTAAATGACCAAAATATATTTTTTTTATTACCTAAAGATATTGATTGCACACTTTCCCCTTATCATCACCGACGTTTAATTACACTATTGCTGCGGTGTGGGAAACTGAGACAACGACGCACAAGACTCGTTACTTAAACTTGATCTAGCACAGCGCCTGCTTTGTGTACTACAGTATTGGTAAGGTTGACGACTCCACGATCCACATACTGTACAGTCGGGTGCAGAAGTGGTGTCGCTGCTTCACCGAGACATGCAGTGATGCAGTGTTCATGGACTCGAGAAGTATGCATCTTTTCTACACCTAATAATCTCGAGTCTATGAACATCGCGTGCCTCGGTGAATCAAGTGAGGCGACAGGACTTTTGCCGCCGACTGTACATGGCTTCAAACAAGTCATTCGCACCTACTCGAATATAATTATATACCGGTATATAGTTTTAATATAACTAATTGGGATATTTGCAATATCTGAACCCATTTTCCCTTCCTATCATCATTACTATTTTAGTTACCTTACTTTGTATTGAGTTTCGTAGATAGTTTCATAATACAATCGATGACACCACCAGCCTAACCAAAACGTCCACGTGAAACTTTGAGCTTTGCTTGGTATGTGTAGCAGTATCGATTGTAGGAAAGTCACCTTACCTAAATGTACGCACACGGTCATAGATGTTATATAACCAGTTATATAACAGCGAGTGCGTATACAAGTCAGTTGACGTAAGTCAAGATAAGAATATTTGGGGAACATAGAAGGATCGAAGAATAGCATAGGGCAAGAGAAACGTAACACACATGTTCTCAACATGAAACAAATCTACTTTACATACGGGCTTTTATGAGACAATTATGACCAGAAGCACTATCATGGATACATCTCTATAGGCTATGGGAAGGAAGGCTGTGCGGGGCCAGAAAAGCCTACCATTAGGAAGGAGAGAGTAGGGACAGTAAGCATGGAGGAAAAAGAAGGAAAGGAGATACATTTAACGACAGGAAAGGGACTGGCTCGAGACCGAAGGGGCACCCAAATCCTGAAAGTATTGCCCACATTTTTGCAGGGAATAATCCCCTACTCAGTTATCTTGTATAAGACTATTACGCAATCGAAATGAAATGTGAAAGCCCTTTATACAAACAACGGAATGCCCTTATCGCTACAATAAGCCAGGCATTTGTTCTGAAGTGTGCCAAGGGCGATAATTTATTAAACTGTCGGAACGTAAAAGAAAAAGGTTTCAGTAGTAATGGCATTACAAATAACCTATCTACTTGACACCAGGGTTTAAACATATCCGGTAATGCTTTCAAAACGCAGCTAAAAGGCCGTAACTTGAAAACTATACTTATCATATTCAATTATTCTGTAAGGTGTTAGACACGACAAAATAAATGTTACCGTACTAATATTGGACATAGCGTCTGCTTAGTGTATACTAAAATAGTAACGTTGACAACCCCACCACACTCATGCTTACATAATTATAAGGGTCACTCCCACTAGCTCAAACAATACCTGTAAATAATATTTTAAAACAAATTCAGGTACTTGCAATATCTTATCCAATTTTTCCATTCCATTATAAAGTTGCATTAACCTCATGTGGGGCAATGTATACAACGAAAATATGAAAGATTGTACAGTAGAGTATTGTCTACAATTACATCATGTACTACAATCGACATCACTGTGACCAAAGCATACACGTGGAACATTGGAACAGGTATGTAAGCTCTATATGTAACACAATCGATTAGGCTACAGGAATGTCAGCTTATCTAAAGACCCCCCTACACGGCCATACAGTAAATGTTTTATTAGTATTGATAGCCCCACACATACACCAATGGGTAGTGAAGATATGAAATACTAACTGGTTGCAACTGTATGATTTTGATTAATGTGGCAGAACGGTGAGGTTACTTGCCTTTGACACCATCCTCCGAACCAAACATGAAAAAACTCGTGGAGAAGATTTGGAGACAATTAAGTTCAGCATTGAGCTCTAAAGGGCCGATTGTGATTATATATATAGGTCACGAAATCAGCAGGTTACAGGTCCAGCACAGCACTACGATACCAGGTAACGAACAGGTCATCATGCATACCACCACCTCGATCACCTCGGAGTAAGTTGGGCAGATGGTGGAATTCATTAAGGGGGTGCGGGGATAGGGGGACAGGATTGGGGGGGGGGGTTAGGGGGTGCGGGAGTAGGGGACAGGCTGGGGGGGGAGTAGAGGGACAGGCTGGGGGGTGGGGAGGTTAGGGGGACAGGCTTTCTACCCCCCCCCCAAGCCTGTCCCCCTATACCCTCAACCCCCCCCCCCAAGCCTGTCCCCTACTCCCGCACCCCCTTAAGTGTGGTTGTCTATATACATACGCCTACACCTACGAAGTATGGCCTTATATGCACTGGGCACCATGATCCCACACATATCGAAATATAATACACAGTTCATCACACACTTATTGTCATACTGTAAACACCAGCAGTATAATTTCTGTTCTAGGAATCCCTGGTTTGGGTTATCTCAGATTAATCTTAAAAAAATTCTACTGGCAATGCAGGGGTTTATTATTGCTTCCTATAACGTTAGTTCATATTTCAAGCACTTACCATCTTGTATACATGTAATGATTTTAATGAACTAGCAAAATAAAACAAGCCTCATTAATTAAGGGGGTAATATCTGAAGCAAATTATTCTTTCCAACAATTCCATTCCAAGCAACAGAACACCATTATTTTTTGTTAAATCTGAAGGAAATTATTCTTCCCAACAATTCCAAGCAACAGAACACCATTATTTTTTTTGTTTAAACTGAAACAAATGACTCTCCCCAACAATTCGAAACAAATGATCCTCCCCAAAAATTCCAAGGGTAAATATTGAAAGAATTACCGTTATTGCGTACGATTTTTTTACCTTCATTACCCACTTATTTAGACCATTCTAAGGCTATTTTCTTCTATGGCATTTCCTCCGCAAGTGCCCCATTTCCAATTCAAATGAGGCATTTTGAAATTAGCCTGACCTAACCTAACCTATCCTAGACCGCATCAGACTACCGGGACCTAACCTGGGCAAACTACTGGGACCTAACCTGGGCAAACTACCGAGAAATAACCGTGGTAAAGTACAGGAAATGACAGGGGCAAAATACTAGGACCTAGCTGATCTGGCAACACTGCTACAAAACGGTAATTCTTTCAATAAATACCATTCCGAGCAACAGAACATCATTTTTTTGTTCATGTTATCCTGTTTGAAGACATATTGTACACTCGCCAGCACTGCCGCGTGGACAGGGGCTCACACATATTCAGAAATGTAGCACCACTGTCATTATTTAGCTCGAAACAATCCACATGTGTAAGATGGAGTTATCCTCGATACACTAGCTAATGAAGTGAACTTTGTTGCTTAAGGGGATAGTATACATTTGCTACATTGGAGCGTCTTGATTCCTCCAAAGTATGCCAGGAAACAGGACCAGATTAACATAAATAATGCTATTCTGTTGCTTGGAATAGTTTGGAGGAATCATTTGCTCCAGATTTACTAACACTGTACTACCCCCTTAAGGAACTACATCACTTTAATCTCTTAAATTAAACATGTGAGCCCCTGTACCACGCGGCAGTGCTGGCGACTGTACATACTTTGGAGGAATAAAAAAACTCCAATCACCTATGTAACAAATGTGTATTACCCCCTTAACACATAACAAAGTATGTGGTGAGTATTGGAGAGTCACACCCCATGGGAGGAGTAATAATAAGAATTTTAAATGGCGACCGGGAGGGGAGGCATAATTTAAAAAAAAGTATGATCATATTTGACTTCCAATTTTATGCGTTTATATCACTCGTCATACGTTTACAATGTACCTAATGCATTCCTGACATATTGGAATTATACATGAATACAGAGAAACCTTACCAGTGTCCCCAGTAACAGGAGAAAGCCCGAAATAACCATGTTGTGGACGAGGCAAGCCATGGCGGACCAGACACACGAGGCTATAAATTAATTCCCTATCCATAAGTTCTTTACAAAAATTTATAGTACTACCTTCTCTCTGCTTGGATTGTACATAAATATATTCCTACCTCTAATAGTGAGAATATTTTAGAACATTTGTCTTTACTCCATCACCATCATCGTAGGACATATTGTTAACACTCTGGTAATTTTGTTAAGGTCAAGTTGCATTCCAATAATGATGCAGCAGTTTTTCATTATACGGACTGGCGGGAATATTTTAATTAAATTTTGTATGACCGTTGAACAAAAATATAACACCAAATTTTGAATGACCTTAGCTATAGTTATTAGTTATCTAGTACATTTTTAATAAGTACAGAGTATAGAAATAACTTAATGATCTTGAGTAAATCTAAAATAGCTGGAAGTTATGTATTATATTTATACAAGCATGTTGAGGTACCAGAGACTGTTTGTTGGCACCCCTTTGGACCCAAGCCAATCCCTTAATTTTCTCTCTTCCATTGTCCTTCCTTTCTTTCGTGCTGGCTTTCCCTCCTTTTTGTCTCCTTTTCCTTTGTGGCATAAGGTCTTTCTGGCCATTGTCTATCATTCATTCAAAGTTGACCATAACAAATTTGACACCCAAATGGAAATAATCTAGTGAATATATTGGAGGTAAATTAACCACCCTAGCACTACTTTAAAACAATTCCTCTGGGCAAGGAACCCGCTTGGTGCAACTTAATTTGTGGTGAATACAGATAGCCTAGCTGTAAGGTATCAGAAGAGGGGAAGTTTAATTTATCAAACAAAAGACCTTTTTATTTCCACCCGCTCCAGAGGTGTAAGTAATGAAGATTGTTGAGCCACTCTAAACATGAGAGACATACTCCATACAGGGTCCAAAGAGATCCCTGTACAAAGACTGTAGCTGCTTGGAGGGAATATATGGAGATTTTCTGTTTCCTGGCATAGTTTGGAGGAATCTATATCCCTCTAAGTAGACCACAACAGATGACATTCTTTACCACTGTGTGTGTGTGTGTGTGTGTGTGTGTTGAGTTTTATAGAAAATAAAGGTTAATGAAAAACTTTACCATTTGTTCCAACCCAATAATTTGGTATTATATCCTAAAGACACACACAACATATTGATATCAGCTTAAGTACTCTATACACTTACAACATTTTCACAGAAATTTATGAACGAGATGACCATTTTTTTTAACCTGACTAAAATAACATAACTTAACAAATGGAAGTACAGTATTAAAAAAACAAACAAAAAACCTTAAAGATATTAAGAAACTCTTACCAATCCCTATTCATTTATTAAATTTATATTATTTTTTAATGTAAGTATAATGGTTACCCAATAAACCCTTCATCAGTATTTATTATATTTTCTAGGACTGTATATTTCTGCTTTTTTCTGTGACTTAATCAAGAGTGTTATTTTCGTCAAAGGGAAGCACCACTGATGTCCAAAGATTAACAGCTATTTCAAGTCACCCATAAACAAGAGTTTTCATTTTGGATGATATAAATTAACCAAAGCCATGTGTGTATTTTAGCGGATTTATGAATTACTGGTCCTGGTGCAAGACTTTGACAATTCAATTTTTTTTTTTTTTTTTTATAAAATACATCAGTAAACTTTCTCATTTCTCACAAACTAAAAATATTATATTAATGATAAACCACAGAAAATACCAGTTAAATTGGTGGTATCCCTCGTCCTGGTGCAACATTCCCCCCACCTACAAGTTATTGCTAAGGGACTACCCTACGTCATTAAGTATGTTACATCAGTAGCAATACAATACACTGTATGTATACTGACTAGTATGCAACTTACATAAAGAAAGTGAAATTTTTGTTCCCAGTATTTCCCAGCACCTCCTTTCTCGAACATATATTTTTAGAAAAAAAAAAAAATGTCTCGGTTGTTGAACATAAACTCAGTTCCCGAACCAAGCTGCCCGAACCCCCCGATGACCTGAACGACTCTTGGACCTTTCTTGGCCACACATCAAGCTTGACCACTCCAGTTTACCAGCACCTGTCCCTCAGTTCACACCCGTGCCATTTAATATTCTTATAAAATTTAATATCCTTATTATATGAGTCACCATGGGGCCAAAGAATAATAATGAAAGCAGCAAACCAAAAAGAAAAGTGGTTAGAGCCACAATAGAGGTGATAATAGATCTCATAGGGAATTACGAGAATACGTAGTACGTGGTGTTCGCGTGTCTGATCTTTGCTACACAGTTTGGTATGGCCAAGTCTACAGTCTGCACCATATTGAATAATAAAGAGGCCATCAAAGGAGCTGATATTGCAAAAGGAGTGACAATGCTTACGAAACAAAGATCACAAACAATAGAAGAGGTAGTAAAATTGTTGTTGACTTGGGTAAACGAAAAAAAAATTAGCTGGTGATAGCATTTCTGAGAAAGCAAAGCAGTTGCATGCTGACCTCCTGAAAAACACCCCTGGAACGAGTGCTGATACAAGTAGGGGGTATTTTGAAAAATTTAGGAAGAGAAGTGGCATAGTGTGGCGAGACATGGGGAGGGTACCAGTTCTAACTAAGACACTGCTGATTAATTTGTTAGGGAATTTAAAAACTATGTAGAAGCTGTGGGTTTTATTCATCAAGTGTTCAACTGTGATGAGAAAGGCCTCTTTGGAAGAAAATGCCAAAGAGGACCTACATAGCCAAGGAGAAGTCACTGCCTGGACACAAGCCAATGGACAGGCCAACTCTATTGTTATGTGGTAATGCAAGTGGGGACTTGCTTGTGTACCATTCTGAGAAGTCGAAGGTTTTTAAGAAAAATATTGTCCTGAAAAGTAAACTAAATGTCATGTGGAGGGCTAATAGTAAAGCATGGGTAACCAGGTAATTTTTTATGGAGTGGGTCCATGAAGTGTTTGCCACAAGTGTAGAGAATTGCCTTACGGAAAAAGTTGCCACTCATGGTCCTTCATGTGTTGGACAATGCACCTCTCATTCAGCTCATGGACCAGCAGGTCATATCGAACTTTATGGAACTCTACACCAAAGCACTGTTTCAGAGGTGTTTTGAAGTGACCTTTGACACAGAGTTAATCCTCAGAGAGTTCTGAAAAAATCACTTTAATATCCTCCATTACTTGAGGATCGTAGATAAAGCCTGGAGGGAAGTGTCTCTAAGGACCATGAACTCGGCCTGGAAGAAACTGTGGCCAGACTCAGTAGCAGATAAAGATTTTGAGGCTGAGCCTGTTGTCAAGGATACTGTTTCACTAGCAAGCCCATAGGTTTGGATGTGAGTGGTGATGAAGTGGAGGACCACAACACTGAGCTCACCACGGAAGAACTCCAAGACCTTCGGAAGTGTCTTCAGAGGAGGGAAGGGAGGATGTTCCTAGGTCACTAATCAAGGAAATGTGTGGAAAATGGGGAGAATTAAACAGTTTTGTGGGAAAATTTCACCGACAAAGCTGTAGCAAACTGCAGCATAAACCTTTTCTATGACAATGCCATGTCCTACTTCAGAAACATTTTAAAACACAGGCAGAAACAAACCTCATTGGACAAGTTTTTATTGAGAAATTGGTCCAGTGAGTCTCAAGCAGGTTGTAGCGGTGCAAAGAGACAGAAAAGAGAAAGAACCCCAGAAGGAGAGTTACCCGATATATTTTATGGAACTCCCTTTCCAAACAATAATAACCCTCCTCCTCTGCACGTTCCTCGCCACCTTTCACTTATGCCATCAGCTCTCCTCAGTACAGGTAAAGTGCAGTTAAATTTTCATTTCTTGTTTTTTTTTTTTTTATTCTGTTTATAATTTATGCATGTAAGTATTATTATACAGGTATAAATAAGCAATATTTTTACTTAAAATGCTTCGTGATGCATATTTTTCTAAGGTAAGGAACGGATTAATCCAATTTACATTATTTCTTGTGGGAAATTTGGATTTGGTTTTTGAACAGCCTTCTGGAACGGATTAAGTTCGAGAACTGAGGTACCACTCTACTGTACTGTAATAACATGACTTGTATGCAGCAATAAAAGTCATGGGATTAGTTATGATGACAGCTGCATAACCAAACATGATACGGTATGTTTCCATGACAACTGGTTTACTTCCTTCACAGACTTACAGCTATTATACAGGTCACAGTCATCTTCTATCCCGTGACTCTTCCTGCAACAGGTCCACCTTCGTATATACTACCCATATAAACCTAATCTACAACTTTCTAATCATTATCCTATTTCAATTGGGTCTAATTCTACAAATCTTATCAAATAGTTTAGTTGACATAGATTATAATGTAAAAATCTTTGCTATGAATATGGCATCTTTTATTCCATCCTTTCCAAAAATAATATACTTAATTATTTAGCATGTTATGGGTTGTGATTGTCTGCAAACAGAAACCTATTGATTCCTCCAAAATTTGCTATACAACAGATTCCAACAGCTACCTAATAATTAAATCCTGTACTGTGTTGAAAGTTATACTAAAGGGGTACAATGATGTCTGAGAATTGGTGGCTTCCGATTCTTTCAACCAGTGCCATACAGCACACCACACGTATACAAGATATTGTAGTCTTTCTTATCAGTGTCACAAATGGAGAAATCAGTAGCCTCTGAATCACTAACATATTTTTCCCTTACCTTTACTCATACAAAATCTAATAAAGGAAATCTCAGGTGCACTTTTTTTTTTTCTTAATGAACAGTTGACAACTTGGGGTTCAATAAGATTAAATTTTTCTCTTTAGAAACAAATATCCATGAATATCATCTTGAATATGTTTTACTTCCTCCTGTTTTTTTTATCAATACAACAACTGTGATCATTTTTATGCCAGGGGGAGAATCACAAATTTGTTCATTGTTCCTTCATATGTAATTATGAAAATGTAGCAGTGTTTATACGTGTCAAGATATATAATCAGAAAAGCCAAGACTGGCAGGTGTGTTGGAACAATTATTTTTATGTAACTGTACAGTAGTTTAAGACACTTGTGACTACCTACTGTAGAGATAAAATGGATTACTGTAAACAGGCTAACTTTCTAAAAAAGGTCTTTTGTATTTACAGAGAGAGTCCCGTGGAAAAAGTGAGAGATCCTTATGTAGACATACAGTTATAGACATATGGTACAGACATGCTTGAAACAGACCCTTCATCTAGCACAGGACATGAGGAGACTGTGTTTTGTGTAACGTCCTACCCTATACTTGATAGGAGACCTGTTTCAGGTGTGTCTGTTTCATGTATCAACAACTGTACATACATTCTTACTTTATACCTTTGCATGCCAGTGTTGTTTTCTTTTATTGTATTTAGACTTATAATACTGGCTGTGAACACTTACTGTCTGCTAGAAAAATAGACTTAAGATCTAGTACTGCTTCATTATGAATTTACAAAAAGTAGATTCAAGTTTCAATAGGCAGAATTTATCTTGATAATGCTCAGGGCTGAAAAATTCTTGACCAGTACAGAAACTACCTATACAACTATAGATAAGAAAACATCCCACCCATAATCTTCGATTATTATATTGTAAAAAGTGAGACAATGAAATAAATACTGTATACAGTATTCACAGAACAAAATTTGTCTTAATCTTAAGGAACTGCATCACTAAGTACACTTCTGGATCACACAAAATCTTACCTTGACAAACACCAAGTACTGTACTGTATTTCAAAACACCTGGTCACAAACAACTACCAGGTATATGTATACTGTACACAATATTTCCTTATAATTCACTGTTCTACATATCATCTATACATACTGTATTTAATTGTACTCACCATTACTGACAATATTTTACTTTTCTATAAACACACCTTCATAATACTTCACATCTCTATACTGTATATAAAATCATTTCCTGTACACCTTACCCACACTGTGTTTATAAATGCACACCCTGTGCAACGTCTCTACAGATATTTTCGATAAATGCACTTCCTATACACTCCATACAAAACCCCAACCAGCACCTTTCTAAAGTAATCTAAAAAGCAATGTGATGACGACATGGAGTAGGAGGGTGGGAATGCAGGTGGGAGCCTGACCCTTGTACTGCTGACTCTCAGGCCCTGTCAAACTGTTCCCAGCCAGGGCCAGACTTGGGGTAGTGGGGCGGCTGGTCCAGGTGAAGCGGGTACTGGGAGTAGAGTCGGGAGGAGGCAGGGTGAAAGAGGACGTGGTTGCATCCGGTCGCAGGTTATTGTTGTTGTTGCCGTTGTGATTGTTGTTGCCGTTGTGATTGTTGTTGCCATTGTGGTTGGTGTCTGGAGTTGCAGTAGTTCTTGAAATGCCAGGAGAAGTGAATACAGGACAGTCTCTTGAGTTGGGTCTGGTAATATAAAAAGCATACTTCAGCAATAGTAAATGCATTCTATGCCAGTCTGAATATTGCACATCATTTGCAATAATTCAATAAGTATAAATTGAAATTATAAATGTAGCAAAAATATTGCAAGCATTACATATTTTGAGGTTTGATATCAAAATATGAAGTCACAATTTATCCGTGATGTTACATTACTGGTGAGAGCTTGGTAACCTGGGGGAGTATGAAATTCATTAATAATGTAGACAGCCAAACATGCAATAAATATCCTTCTGTGGTTATCAACTTCTCATTCATATACTGGGTCAGTATCTTCATCTTTTAGAGGTTCAGAAGACTGTTAACACCGTGAGAGGTGCCGTTTTTCTATCAAAATATTTACAAATGGGGTGGCTAGGAACAATTTTCCTTGTCTTCTGCCTGCAATTGTCCATCTTTCTAACTTCTTTGTCTCCAGTAAATCTGAGGAAAATAAGAACTTTTACACCAATCATAAGCTATTTTTTCTTCCATGATTGTGTAATGTTGAATTATGGGGCCTGGGATGTTACAGGGAAGGCAATCTACCAATTACCATAAAGCATCCTTATCAGTAGTGTTGCAGTTCTTGTTTTGGGGGTATTATTTCATGCCATTCTCTCTGCAAGGATATTGGTTCTCATACAGTGATCTATGTGTGTGCATTTTCAGCACGGATTCAGGTTTGACACATTTCTACTGTCACACACACACAATAAAAATATATGAGCCACACTCACCAGGAGGCAACAAACATTACATTACTCACACAAAATCTTTGCAAGTCTTGAGGAAGAAGCCAAGGGTATTATCGAGCATGGTGCGGGTGAATTCTGAGTGTCGTTGGTCCCCTGATCCCCGGCCGTTCTGATTACACTCCTGGTTGGTCTTCTCTAGCATGCACTCCCGGAACTTTTGGTGGGCACTGTTGGAGGGAATACTGGCTGTATGAAAGAACTGTATGCAAGCACTCCAAGAACATTTTGTTGACACTGTGGGAGGGAGTATTGGCTGAATAAAGAAACTGTATGCAAGCACTGAAAGAACTTTGGTGGACAATGTAGGGTTAGCAGAGGGTGACTAAAAAATGTGCCATATGCAGGAGATATCATCAGCTATTGGGCAAAGTAATGACAATAACCAATACAATAGGTTTCTAGATAATGCATCAAGACATCATACCGCTCACTGTCATTGTCCAGGCCTTTACTCTTTTTTTCATATGCCTGTCTCTATGTGGCCTTGGTTCCCTGTCATGAGGATGATACTATTCACATTTACTCTTGGTTCTTTGCATCAGGTGAATACTTTACACTTGCTCCTTGAAGTGCCAGGGTCATCTTTTTGTGATTATTTTCTGACTAAAGACAAATGATTTTAATCAGATCAAATAAAGCTAAAAATATATTATTTGGCAGTGGTGTATCATATATTTTTATACTTAACACAGGGAGACTTTGTTAAACTGAAGTGGAATCACTTGCTCCACAAGTTTAATATAATAACAAAAAGGGTCATAGGAGGACAAGATACAAAGGCAATCAAAACAACTTATGGAGGAAGAACTAGAGGTGAAAAGCTATAATTACTAACCAGCACATCTGTACATCAGTAGCCTGTAAACCCTGAGCCAAGTCCACGAGGTAGTTGAACTGTTGACCACACAGCCTCGTTTCCATGGACATTTTACGTAGGCAAGGGGCATTCTCCAGGTACTCTAAGAGAGGAAGGTGCGGTTAGACCAAGGTGGTGATATAATGTCAAAGTGGGACGGCTGTTGTTACATATATATACACACACACACACACACAATAGCATATACAAAATATTTAATGAGTACAGCAAAGCGATACACTGTATAAACATTTAACAATATATTCAGTAGGTAATTAAAGTGTTACAAACCCCTAGTGTATTCTGGATAATCACGGCACAGCTGCTCAATAGACTGGAAGGAACTGCCCACAGCCATTTGGAACACCCTTCGTTCTTCCTCAGACAGGTGCTCCTCTATGAACGTGCTCGCACATTGACGAAACTCCGCCCACGTCCTGCAGCATGGGCGTGGATATAAATCAATCTGTGACCTTAAGTGGGCTACATGGCCTTTGTGACCAGGCAAAGTAAACCACATTTCTACTATTTTCGCTCATAAGAACATAAACGAGAGGATGGAGTGGACTTATCGTCTGTCTGTCTGTCTCTCATGAACTACCAGATGGGGTTCAAGGCTTTATTTAAATCACGTGACGGTTTCGGCTGGTGTGATCAATTAAACATTATGTGCAACAGGATGCAAAACTCATTCGGAATTCACTGGCTTCAAAAATCATGTATTGTAAAGAATATGAGAGAGAGAGAGAGAGAGAGAGAGAGAGAGAGAGAGAGAGAGAGAGAGAGAGAGAGAGAGACTGGTTGGCACCCAAAGATATTAATAATAATAATTATTATTATTATTATATAGTAAACACGTACAAAAAAGAGAATCAATTTATAATATCCTTACGTGCAAACTCTTTCGAGGTCAACCTTGGTAAGTGGAAAGATGTCCTCTGGGTTCTTGACGAGGGGCCGAGCCATCTTGACACAGTTGGCCAGTTCAGCCTGTGTCTCGGGACTTCGTATGGCCAACACACCTGCAACACAAATACTCCAGTCAGTTTTTTATTCACGTTTCTCGGTATCCAACCTCGATATCTACAGTTATATTTACGTTTTTATAACTCGGTATACAACCTCAATATTTACAGGGCTACCATTTCCTCTAAATTATGAAGAAAAAAGAAAATGAAAAAAGTTATTCACCATACGAGTAAGATAAGTTTGGTAGTATAGTTTGCAGGAGTCATGAGCCATCCACTTTGGCTTACAAAAGATTTACTCCTCCACACATAATTATTATACGAGTCATATTTACGTTTCTACAACACACCATGCACCCTTATAATTATGTACGATGAGCAAACAGATAAACAGCATTAGGCTATACCCGAATACAACCAACCAAATTGACAAAACAAATAAACGGTATTAGGCTATAACTCTAATACAAACAGCCAAATTGACAAAACAGATATATGACATTAGGCTATAACCCGAATACAACCAGCCAAATTGACAAAACAAATATACATATACAGCATTAGGCTATAACTCGAATACAACCAACCAAATTGACAAAACAGATAAACGGTATTAGGCTATAACTCGAATACAACCAGCCAAATTGACAAAACAAATATACGGCATTAGGCTATATCCCGAATACAACCAGCCAAATTGACAAAAACAAGCACGATATAAGTTGATGATACAGTGGAAACACACCTGCTGACTCGTAATCTCAGGGTTCTGTGGGAGGGGGGTGGGGAGTGTAGCGTTAAAAAAAAACAAAAGGCAAAACCAACATCACTGGGCAAGAAGTAGGTCGATAGTTTTTTTTTTTTTTTTTTGTGTCCCCGAGTGAGTACCGTATGTAGTTAGCTGTTGTCCCCATGCAATCCACCCTCGACCTGACCCCAACACACCACACAATTTGAATTAAAAGAAAAAATATATTAGTGACTTTTCAGGCCAGCAAGAGTGGAAAATATTGCCCTTGCTGTTCTCCTGCTTACAATAATAATAATAATAATAATAATAATAACAATGTATTTTCCACCAATATATGGACTTTCGTTATTTTCGTAGTTCACCTTTCCTTCGCTATACAATACATGGCACTTCCTTCCTCCTTTGCCATCTGGACGCCGTCAAGTGTGTCAGGGAAACAATGGTGTAATATTAGATACGCAACTTAATAAATCAATAGAGTTTCCTGTGACTCACGTGAGACCAAGTGTTTGTTCACTACCGTATATCATATTATATACCAAGGACGCTGAAACAATGCCACATCTCACCACCACAACAATACACAACACCATACCACACCATGACACAAAAATACCATCACCACATTATCAGAATGCCACACCACAACACCATACCACACCATAACACAAAAATACAACAATACCACCACGTTCCACACCATAACAAAGCACCACCACATAGTCATAATATCACACTACAGCTTCACACCTCTCTTCCATCTTCTACCTTCTACGTTCTACAGGGTCTTCCAGGCCTGGGGCGATCTTCTTTCATCAAGTCAAAGCTCACCGCAAAATATAATGAGAACGTAGAATATGCAATTTGCTGCTTAAAACAATAATTCTACCGTTTTTCTGTATAATATATGAGTCATAATATTAAGGTAGGATTGGAGGGCTTGATAAGCTTCAATTTAGCCACAACTGATTCCTTCCACTTTTAACCACAGTCCAAGACAGTCATGAAGACAATAGAATTCCTTTGTGTGTCTCGTCATGCTGGCTTGTAATTATCTGGAGATGTGGTTCACTGTCAAGGTTGTAGCTGAGAGAGAGAGAGAGAGAGAGAGAGAGAGAGAGAGAGAGAGAGAGAGAGAGAGAATACATGATGGGAAGAGAAAGGAATAGGGAGGATAGATACATACATACAGAGAGAGAAAGAGGGAGAGAGAGAGAGATAGTTGCACATTCCACACCTCCACCCTACCCTTCGTTCCCTTATTCCGGCGCTGACTGTAATTAATATATGTGGCGAGACTGATAACGCAGTGGTTGCACCTCTCTCTCTCTTACCATGTATCCTACCTATTCCTTTATCTTTCCCTCCCGTATTTCCTCTCACAGTTCTAACATTCCTCTCTTTCCGTTTTTATATTTCTCATATATATATATATATATATATCGCTCTCTGGATGTGTGTGTCTCTCTCTCCTTTGTTCTCTAAATAAGTTTAACTTAGTAGCGAGCTGTCTCTCTCCCTCTCACAGCCACACACTCGAAAACGTTCATCTTAAATTAGTCCAATCTAAGATAGAGAGAAAGAGAGGTAGGCGATTCTGTGTGCTGGTTAAACCACACATAATTCCTGCGTCAGTCATTCTAGGGCTAAAAATAAGGCTACATGATTGAGGACTGCATAATGAGTTTTCCCACATCACCGCTAGGGGGCTGAAGGGGAGAGAGACCGGGCGAGGACGAAAGAGGTGAAGGCTAGAAAGGAGTGAGGGAGAGAGAGGGACAGATAAATGGGGCAAGTAAAGGAATGAAGGAAGGAATAAAAAGAGGAGGTGTAGGATACATGATATGGTGGGGGGGGAGAGTGAATAGGTGAAAGAGAAGTAGATGAAGAAATAGGGAGAAAAAAGGAATGAAAAAGAGTTGAAAAGGAAAATTGTGTGTAAATGTTGGAGTCGAAGATAAGGTACAAATAAGTCTAAGGTCACGTTCTGCCAACTATGACTTTACATCTGCGTTTATAATTTTATCCCAAGAAACTAACAATAGTACAGTATTATCAGTAAGGGACCTGTTACTTAGCACAGTTTGAAGAAATCAATAGCCCTCTACTGTAAGCTCATCACGAGACTACCTTCTTCATATTACGGACGATTTGGATGGCTAAAAACATGGCTTTAAAACAAATCCCTTAATTGTAAACTGACACATCCTTGCATTTTCTGGCTGAGTCTGTGGGAATCAGTAGCCCTGCAGGTTTACAGAAATGAGAATGCACCTTTAAGAAGTACTAAGAGTGCTCGCGCCAACGTTCAGAAAGAAAGCCATGCACTACCACGATCAATTTTGGCGAGAAGTCACGACAAGGAGGCGGGAGAGTTCAGGGTTATGGTTCCAACTCGGCCTCCGCGCCCAGTTCCTTCCTCGTTTGGCGGGATTAGGAGGGATATTAAGGTTACCAAATTCCTCTGCTTCCTTGAGATTTTTTCTTTCATTTTTTACTCCTGAGTCTAATATTATCAGTCTTCGTTTATACAGCATACTGATGATAAATTGGGGGAAAATATATAAACCTTTGAGATTAATTACTGCAAGACCATAATGCATTATATTATTGTGTATCATTATTATTAGAGAGAGAGAGAGAGAGAGAGGAAATGTAGTACGATGAAAGATGATGAGAAACGTCAAAGAAAATGAAAGAAGGGAGAGGGAAGTAAAGATGAAGAGGAAAGGAGGAAGACAACAAGGGAAAGTCGGCTAGCGTTCAGGTGGACAATTACGTCATCCGGGCATCAAGAAGGATTTACACTTTTTTTTTTACAGGTTTCAGTGACTGGAGGGAGGAAAGTGAGGGGGAAGAAAGAAAGCATGGAAAGGGAGGGAGGGAACAGAAGGTAGCGGAAAGGAAAGAATATGAAGAGAGCTGATAAGAAAAAAAAAAAAAAAAAATGGAGAACAGGAAAAAGGAAAGGAAGAATAGAATAGAAAGGAATTGCAGCAAGGTTGGAGGGAAGGAAGAATAGGATGGATTGAAGGCAGAGAAGGTTAGGAAATGACGGGAGCATGATTGAAGGGAAACAAAGGGATTAGATAGATAGATAGGAAGAACGAAAAAAGCTAAATTATGGTAGGAGTGAGAGAAGCAGGAAAAAAAAATATGGGAGGATGAATTATAAAAAAACAAAACAAAACAAAACAAGGGAATAGGAACGACACACACACACACACACACACACACAGGAACCATTTTGAACACCCGGATATATTATTAACAGTACTTGGTGTATGAGCGGATAAGGTGTGTGTGTGTGCGTGTGTAATGGCATGCAAAAGTACCGTACACTGACTGACTGACCCTTACATACAAATGAGGGGTAAAAAGGCCATAGTGGTAAAAAAAACAACAATAATCTCTGTGGAATATATGAAGATTGGTTGAGAAATTACGACGTTGTATCAAGACAAATAATACACACAAACAAATGGAATTTATGGCATAATTGTTATTATTTTAGATTCTAGTTTAATAGATGTGAAATATATTGCTAGAAAACGACACCTAAGAGAAAGAAAGAGATCGAACCAGTCCAACAGAGAGAGAGAGAGAGAGAGAGAATTACACACATAGCCTACACATTTCACACACCATCCCTTATCCTCTCTCTCTCTCTCTCACAAAAGGGGAACATCCCGCGTGACTCTACCACCATCATAATGAGGACAATTAAGTATAGCTGTTTGTTTCACATACATGTATACAATTAACGTCCTGTTACCTCTATAGTACTGTACACTCACGAACTTCCTTCCTCCCTCCTCCCCCCCCCTCACTTCCTTCCTCTCACTTCCTCCCCCACTCACTCACTCACTGTTCTATTGTTGCCATGTTTCGCTATATAATTAAAACCATCATAATTACCAGATTTATACCTCCATGCTATTTACAATCATTATTATAATAGAATTATTATTATTACTATCATAATTATTACATTTATGGGTAGGGTTTTATACTATTATCATTATTGTTACTGTTATTGTTATTATTATTACTGATATTATAATATAATTACTAGAAGGGCTATATACTGTTGTTATTATTTTCATTATTATTACTTTTTCCATATTTTTTCGACTACAAAATTAATGTAAACAAACCCCAGAGACGGCGAATTTGTATTTACACGTGTAATAACCGTGATTGTATATAATTAAAAATACTACACTACAATTACATCTGGGCACACATAATTCATATGTAATTATTTCCCCGTCTTAACTCTACATGGGAAGAATTTTGTTTTTATTTCATTTATCTCTTCTCCTCTTTCTTTAATATTTCTTTTCTTTTCCTTCTTCGCTTGTCCTATTTCATTACTCATTTCTTCTCCGTTTCTCCCCTATCCTTCTCTTCACCTTCCCATTGCATTCTTCTGGTTTCTCTATTTCTATATTACGTATTCTTTTCTCCTCCTCTTCACTTCTTATCATCTATCTATCTATCTATCTACCACTTCGTCCTCTCCTCTCTTCTTGTCCCTATTCTCTTTCCTCTTTACCTCTTCGACATTTCGTTCAACTTTACTTCCTCTCCCATTATTTTTATCATTCCTTTCTCTTCTATCCGTCTCTTCTATTCCTATTCAGTTGCTTTGATGACTAAATGATATATATACTTCCACAAGGAACCCAACATTGTCCACACCATCTTATTACAAGGAGAAAGAGAGAGAGAGAGAGAGAGAGGAAGGGGGCGCTAAGCTCTATCTGATCTCCAAGGGACGCACACGAGATGTTAAGGAAATATGAGGGTAATCAATTAAGAGAGAGAGAGAGAGAGAGAGAGTAGGCAGGAAGAGAATTTCAATAGTTATGTTGGTACCCATGACTCACCCAGAGAAAATGGCGGTTAACCCAAATTCCTAGCCATTTTCTTAAACGCCAAACCAACATACCAACCACCTCTCTCTCTCTCTCTCTACAACCTACATAGTACAAAATTCCCTTCTCCTCCCCTTCATACCCAAGCACTGTTAAATTTCCTTTCCTTACACACAGTTAATAAATTTCCGTTACACACACACACACACACATAGTTAATAAATTTCCGTTACACATACTCACATAGTTAATAAATATCCGTTACACACACCATGCCAAGTGTCCCATAACGTAAGGACGAGTAACGGTGAGTGATTCTTACTTTACACACCCATGCAGTACGTATATATACTTAAAATAACACCAAGGTCACCGAGACAATTTTATTATTATCATTTATGCACAGACAGACGAACAAAGGAAGCAGCTTAGTTGTATTAATTCTTCTTAAGGGAACCTGTGATGTAATCAGAAAATTGGAGGTAAATGAGTCCTTCAAATATTGCTACGAAACACTACCTATATGGAAGGAGCTTGTTTCATGGCATAGTCAGGAGGAATCAGCTGATGCCACCAATTTTCATACACAACAGGGTCCTTTAGAGGGAAAGTAGTGTTAGTTGGTAAATCTGGAGCAACTTATTCCTCCAAACTAACATATTCCAAGCAACATCAGGGAGCCATTATTGTTGTTAATCTTGTCCTGTTGTTTCCTGGTATACTTTGGAGGATTTTTCTTGCCGATTGTAATCATAGTCAGGGAAAAAAAAAAAATAATAAACAAACTGGTCTTTAATCTTACTAAGTTGTTTGCTTGGATTAAATCTTGAACTGGTATATTATATTCCATTAATTTCTTAGCTTAATTAAATGCTTAAGTGTTGCTGCTTCATGATTTTAGCTTTAATTAAATTTGTAATGTCGCCATGCTTCAAGGTGTCTGTCTGGGCTTAGTGGTGTAATCTTGTTGTGATTCAACATTATATTATGAGTTGAAATTACACCTTTAGTCTTGTAATTATTATTCAAGACTGTATTGACTTAAGGGGACATTCTTTTGTTGGTGAATTTGAAGGTCTGATTCCTCCAAACTAAGCCACGAAACAGATCCCTATTAGTACTATTGAGAGCATCTGTTTTCTGGCATAGTTAGGAGGAATTAATACGCTCCAAATGTACATTCCAAAAGTATAATACCCCATTAACCTTCACCTTTACGGGATCGTTACTATTTTGGGGGAAATTGGAGGGTTTCCGATCCCTCCAAATTATGCTACGAAATAAAATCTCTCATTAGGAACATTGAAGTGGTGTGTTTCCCAGCACAGTATGGAAGAACCCGTAGCAAGCCCCCTCAAATCCATACCAACAAAAGATTCCCCGCCAAATCTCGTTTATGCGGTACACGGGTAATACAATTCTTCTATGGCTTGTATCACAAGGGCCTATTTTTCTTTGTCCTGTAACCAATCTAATGCTTCCTACGTCCTCCAACTCGTTTTAAGCGGTGTTGAGGACAACGAGGAATATAAGCGAGGCAAATTCAGCTGTAGATCGGATGATGGACGGAAAAAGGAGGAAATACTGTACATGCAGTGAGATAGTCCCTTTTACACTGTGGGCCGTATTCAAGAACATCCGTAGTGTATACGATGGTGTGGTACCGGTACAATGGCTCAATTGTTTGTCTATGGAACCGTCGTATCGGTACCACGCCATTGTATGTACCACAATATTCTTGAATATGGTGCCGATTCCATAGTGGTTTGGCTTGGTTTGTAAGCACCTTAACGAAAACTGTAAGACTGACAAGTGTGGTTGGTTGGGGAGGATCATAACAAACCCAACGCACTGTGGAATCGGCCCTAAGACTTACAAGTGTGGTTGGTTGGGGAGCATCATAACAAACCCAACCCACTGTGGAATCGTCCCAAATAAGACTTACAAGTGTGGTTGGTTGGGGAGCATCATAACAAACCAACAAACCCACTGTGGAATCGTCCCAAATAAGACTTACAAGTGTGGTTGGTTGGGGAGGATCATAACAAACCAACAAACCCACTATGGAATCGTCCCCTACTCTGAGCGTGAGGTAACAAAGCCTGGGATGACTTGACAAATCACCTCCACAACTCATACTAATGATTAACACATGATCAATTGTACCAGCAGAGATCCTGACGCGTCACTCTTCTGTACGATAATCACCAAAGAAATAAGGAAATGTGAGGACCTAGAAAGAAAAAAAAAAAAAAAAAAAAAAAAAAAAAAAAAAAAAACACTTAATGGAGAAGTACAGACGTGTTGGTAAATCTGGAGTAACTGCTTATTCCTCCAAACTACTCCAAGCAACAGAACACCATTATTTTTTGTTCATCTGGTCCTGTTTTCTTGGCCCACTTTGGAGGAATCAAGGCACTCCAATGTAACAAAAGTGAATTACCTTCTTACTTAAACGACACTACGAACTCGAGCTTTAGTGGTACGATAATTACAATACATACGATAATAATGGGTGAAAAATAATACGATAATTACAATACATACGATAATAATGGGTGAAAAATAATACGATAATTACAATACATACGTTAATAAATGGGTGAAAAATAATATTATACCAAAAAAGATTACAACCATTGAATGCTCTTTGCTGCCTGGAGTATATATAGGATCACACGCCACACAAGAATAATTTTATTTTTTGTGGAGTGGTTGGTGGCGTGTTGCGGGCTATGGGGGAGGGGAAGGAGGGATGGGGGGAGGGGTGGGGGGGTGCCTTGGCGTGAGCAGCAACCGTTCGTCCAGGGGGTTGCGGGATTTAAATCTGGGCGGGAAACAAGAAAGCGACGACAGGCGTAATGACTGTGGCCCCCTTAACCCCCTTTACTTTTAAGCTATTAAGTAAATAAGTCAAGCAAATAATACTAAAATAAACATGTAAATATACCAGTAAATAGAATTATAATAATGGAAAAATTATTCACAATGATTAGACTCGTGATTATAAATGTTTGTTAAAAAAAACCTGCACTGTCTGCACATCAAAATCTATGTAACATTAAGGGTTTCTGAATATGAATATCTTTAATTAAGGTGAAATAACTTTAATGCCACCACGTCTGTCTCGCGGAAAAATTTGGAGGAATCAAGTCAGCCTCTTATTTCGACGACAATATTTTACCCTCATTATCATCATTCATCACCACCACCAACCATCATCACACCACCACCGCTACCACATATATACGTGTGATGAATTACGCCACAGTAAGAAAATGTCGTAAATTATTTTGGCGGAACAGAGGAGAGCCCGCCCTATGTAACAAGAAAGAAAAGGTCATTGTGGGGTATGTGTTAACGATGACCTAGGTTGGTTTGGTTATGGGGGGTCGCTAACGATTCCTCAAAATAATTATGCTACAGAATATCCATCTCTCTCTCTCTCTCTCTCTCTCTCTCTCTCTCTCTCTCTCTGTGCTGAAGTTAATTATATCTGACATAGTTTGGACGAATCAGAAGCTAACCTAGTCACCCCTAACATAATTATCATATTAAATAATCTTATGTCTTCCTATGACAATAACTCCCTAACTGTAATGAATTCTCTGCCTTGCGAGGAGAGAGAGAGAGAGAGAGAGAAGAGAGATGAGAGAGAGAGAGAGATTGTTTGTTAATTCTATGTCGCAACAACAAAAGTCATATGCCAGAGAGAGAGAGAGAGAGAGAGAGAGAGAGAGAGAGATTGTTAATTCTATGTCGCAACAAGTCATATGCCAGAGAGAGAGAGAGAGAGAGAGAGAGAGAGAGAGAGCTAGCAGGTAGGGTAGGGGGAGTGAGTGAGTGAGTAAGTCAGACAGACACACACGCTCCACTGCTCCTCATAATACTACTTAATAACTGCCTCTAATGATTTCACCCAGCCACCCACCCAACAACCTTTCTATCTCGACTCGTCCACACGTTTGTCAGGTTGCTATGATTCAATTTCTACATCCACTACAACACTCTCAGGACGTGTTGTAAAGTTGTCATAAGATCTAGTGACTTATGGTGGTATTATTGAACGAGGAAAAAGGATCTTCGTCGTATAATTCGTTTTACAAAATATACAGTAATTTAAACTTGGCAATAACTATACGTAGCTATATACATACTAAATTAATGACCAGATCTATACATAACTAGCCTATATCTACTCTAACTTAAACCTATCCAAAACTATACATAACTATACAATATATACTAATTTAATACCCGGCTAAAACTATACATAACTCTATACTATTCTTTAACTATACTATCCTATAATATTTCTTCTCTACCCTCCTCCGTGTTCCTTCTATGTATCTTCTGCATGTGTTAAAACTACTTACAAATGCACACAGTAAACTCCTATGAATATTATAAGGGTATTGTTCGTGTATCTATCATTTGTATTTATGATAGCACGATCACTTCCTTACCTGTTCGTTCACTTCATGACACACACACACACACACACACACCACACACACACATCATCTATACACTTCACTCACACACACACACACACACACACCTACACACACGATCACTTCCTCTCACACACACACATCATCTATACACTTCACTCACCCACCTTCACACACACACACACACACACACACATCATCTATACACTTCACTCACACACACACTCACCTACACACATGATCACTTCCTCACACACACACACCATCTACACACACACACACACCATCTATACACACACACACACACTAAAGTTCCATGAATACACAATGAGGTTATTCACGTGTATCCATCACTATTGATACTACACTTAGCAATTCACTTCTTGAAACAAAACATACACACAAAAAATGTTTCACCAATACTATACAATGAGTCTGTTCTTGTGTACCAACCACCATTACCAACACCATCATTATTTTAGAAGTTTGGTATAATCATAGCGCCTTGTGTCCTCCAAAGTAAGCCAGGAAACAGACCCGCTTTAAGGGGGAAATTTTGTGTTGGTAAATTTGGAGCAACTGATTCATCCAAACTATTCCAGGCAACAAAACACTTATTATTTTTGCTCTTCTGGTTCTGTTTCCTGGCTTACTTTGGAGGAATCACAGCACTCCAATGTACCAAAAAAGAATTGCCACCTTAAGGAGTTAATACACATTTTGTTACATTGGAGTGCCTTGATTCCTCCAAAGTAAGCCAGGAAACAGGACCAGATGAACAAAAATAATGGTGTTCTGTTGCTTGGAATAGTTTGGAGGTATGAATTGCTCCAAATTTACCAATACTGTACTTCCCCCTTAAAACAAAAATAATAAAGGTGGCCTGTAAGTTGCTTGGAATAGTTTGGAGGAATCAAGTGCTCCAAATATACCAACACTGTACTTCCCCCTTAAAACAAAAATAATAATGGTGGCCTGTAAGTTGCTTGGAATAGTTTGGAGGAATCAAGTGCTCCAAATTTACCAACACTGTACTTCCCCCTTAAAACAAAAATAATAATGGGTGGCCTGTAAGTTGCTTGGAATAGTTTGAAGGAATCAGTTGCCTCAGGTTTACTAATTAATCATGTATTACCAATTTAACAGGTAATAATTATATACATTACTGTGTTTTGTCATGATAAAATTGGAGGAAGGGGTTCATCCAAAATACTAGAAAAAACGTGGTATCTTAATTGTGTTTTGTTTCTTCGCATGGTTTATAGGAATGGATATGGTACAGTACAGTATATTGCCCTCTTGACTCATCACTCTCTCTCTCTCTCTCTTGTAAAATCTTCCCTACACTGTTCCTTCTCTCTCTCTCTCTCTCTCTCTCTCTCTCTCTCTCTCTCTCTCCTGTAAAATCTTCCCTACACTGTTCCTTCTCTCTCTCTCTCTCTCTCTCTCTCTCTCTCTCTCTCTCTCTCTCTCTCTCTCTCTCTCTCTCTCTCCCTTCTGTACAATCTTCCCTACACTGTTCCTTACCTCTCTCTCTCCTGTAAAATATTCTCTACACTGTTCCTTCTCTCTCTCTCTCTCTCTCTCCTGTAAAATCTTTCCTACACTGTTCCTTTCCTCTCTCTCTCTCTCTTTCTCTCTCTCTCTCTCTCTCAGCGCGTTCCATTCTCACAGGCATTAAGGTTTGCCAATCATGCAGGTACTCAGAACGACATGCAAACTCGAGTACCAGACACCAGTATAAGTGAGCAATAAGGTAGGGAGGAAAGGAAAGGGAAGGAAAGGGAAGGGAAGGAAGGGGAGAGAGAAAGGAAAGGGAAGGGAAGAGAAAGGATGGAAGAGGAGGAGAAGGGAGAGAAAGGGAAGAGAAAATGATAGAAGAGAAAGGGAAAGGAAGGGAAGGGAAGAGAATGTGCTGGGAAGGGAAAGGATGGAAGAGGAGGGGAAGGGGTAAAAGAGGAGAGAAAGGAAGGAGGAGGCAGGGAGAGAAGAGATAAATAGAGTGGAGAGGAGTTGATAAGAGACAAAACAGATGGACAGGGTAAAGAAGGGAGTATATAGGGAGAAGCAAGAGACAAGGAGGGAGAGGCAGGGAGAGTGAATGAGAGGGGTAATAAAATAATAAAGAGGCCACAGCGTCAAGGGAACAAACAAACAAACGAGAGAGAGAGAGAGAGAGAGAGAGAGAGAGAGAGAGAGAGAGAGAGAGAGAGAGAGAGAGAGAGAGATGAGAGAGAGAGAGAGAGAGAGAGAGAGGCGTCAAGGGAGCAAATTAGTGAATGGAGAGAGAGGAGAGAGAGAGAGAGAGAGAGAGGAGAGAGAGAGAGAGAGAGAGAGAGAGAGAGAGAGAGGTGAGTGGCGTCAAGGGAACAAATTAGTGGAGAGAGAGAGAGAGAGAGAGAGAGAGAGAGAGAGAGAGAGAGAGAGAGAGAGAGAGAGAGAGAACATAATATGACAGAAGGTATCCAGGTTAAAGTTGTCTCAGCATTCCTTGTCCTGGTTCAGACAATCACAAAACCAAATTACCCACACTATACCGTACATGCAACCCCTCCCCCCCCTCTACTTTCTCTCTCTCTCTCTCTCTCTCTCTCTCTCTCTCTCTCTCTCTTATTTTACACCACAACACCACTGATATTATTACTTTTCTTTACTCCCTTACTCTCTCTCTCTCTCTACACAACACCACTCATATCATTACTTTTCTTTACTCTCTCTCTCTCTCTCTCACACACACATTCTCTCTCTCTCTCTTTCTAATTTTACACAACACCACTCTTATCATCACTTTACTCTCTCACCCCTCTCTCTCTCTACACACACACACACATTCTCTCTCTCTCTCTCTCTCTCTCTCTCTCTCTCTCTCTCTCTCTCTCTCTCTCACATACAGTCTGGACATACCACCTACCACCACCACTCATCATCATCATCATCAATATTGCAACACTCACACCCAAAAGTTCACGAGGTCCGTCTACAAAATATATATAGTCAAGCACAGGGAAAGGTATGTAAGGTGAATGAACTGAGAGAGAGAGAGAGAGAGAGAGAGAGAGAGAGAGAGTCAGTCGTAGTAAGAATGCGAGACACTTGCTTCTTCTTCTTCTACTACTTACCCTTTTAACTCTCTTCCCAAATTACACCATGACACCTTATTTTACCTGCATTGGGATTTTGAGGGCATGGGTGACGGAGCGAAGGTGTGTGTGTGTGTGTGTCTTTGTGTGTCTGTGTTTGTGTGATTGTGTGTCAGTGTGTGTGTGTGTGTGTGAAGGGAAGAATTAAGTGGGGTGTATCAGAAGGAAGGGGAGAATAAGTGAGGTGTATGGGAAGGGAAGTGGAGAATGAAGTGGGGATGTATGGTAAGGAGGGGAGAATGAAGTGGGGATGTATGGGAAGGAAGGGGAGAATAAATGAGGTGTATGGGAAGGGAAGGGGAGAGTTAAGTGAGGTGTATGGTAAGGAAGGGGAGAATAAGTGGTGTGTATGGGAAGGAAGGGGAGAATGAAGTGGGTGTGTATGGGAAGGAAGGGGAGAATAAGTGAGGTGTATGGTAAGGAAGGGGAGAATGAAGTGGGGTGTATGGGAAGGGATGGGGAAAATAAGTGGGGATGTATGGGAGGTTGATAATGGGTGAGGAGCTAAGGGCTATAGTAAAGAATGGACAGATATGAGAGAATTATGAATGAGTTGGCATAAATACAGGGAGTGGGTGTATGAGTCAAGAGTCTAATAAGCGGAATATAGATAAGAGAATAGGCAGATTAGATACGAGGGATGTAGTGTGGGTGTGAATGGGTTTAAGGGGGAATTTCAGTGTTGATAAGTCTGGAGCAACTGAATCCTCCAAACTATTCCAAGCAACAGAACACCATTATTTTTGCTCTTCTGCTTCTGTTTCCTGTCATACTTTGGAGGAGTCAAGGCACTCCAATGTAACAAAAGTGAATTACCCCATTAAGGAACCCTGTGTTGTAATCAGAAAATTGGAGTTAAATGAGTCCTTCAAATATTGTCACGAAACACAACATATGAAGAAGAAGCTCGTTTCGTGGCATGGTCAGGAGGAAATCAGAAGCCTCCCAATTTTCATACACGATCACAGGGTCCTTAAGGAGTGGGCGGGAATGGGTTTAATTAATGGGTGAGTCATGGATAGAAAATATAGTGTTCCAAGAAAGTGAAATAATAACAATAACAAAAATACAAGAGAATAC
>JAWQEG010002194.1:67500-92923 GCA_033782935.1 Petrolisthes cinctipes | reverse complement strand
AACACATATTTACAGAGAGAGAGAGAGAGAAACACGTATTTACACAGAGAGAGAGAGAGAGAGAGAGAGAGAGAGAGAGAGAGAGAGAGAGAGAGAGAGAGAGAGAGAGAGAGAGAGAGAGAGAGAGAGAGAGAGAGAGAGAGAGAGAGAGAGAGAGAGAGAGAGAGAAGAGAGAGAGAGAGAGAGAGAGAGAGAGAGAGAGAGAGAGAGAGAACACGATTTACAGAGAGAGAGAGAGAACACGTATTTACAGAGAGAGAGAGAGAACACGTATTTAGACAGAAGAGAGAGAGAGAGTGAGTAAATACACACATACATACCTACTTACAACACTGGAGGGTAATGTTTTCACTGGCTGCTTGTATGTGTGTGTGTGTGTTAGGTCAGGTGTGGATATACTCTGCTTCAGTCCACCATTCTGTAATAATAATAATAATGATAGTAATAATAATAATAATAGTAATAATAATAATAATAATGATAGTAATAATAATAATAATAGTAATAATAATAATAATAATGATAGTAATAATAATAATAATAATGATAATAATAATAATGATAATAATAATAATAATGATAGTAATAATAATAATAATGATAGTAATAATAATAATAATAGTAGTAATAATAATAATAATAATAATAATAATAGTAGTAATAATAATAATAATAATAATAATAATAATAATAATAGTAGTAATAATAATAGTATGGGGACTCAGAAACTCCCACTCTCTGCTGTCGGTTTATTTACGTACACAATTTACATACACACACACACACACACACACACACTAAAAATATATACACACAGACACATACACACTAAAATATACACATACATACACACACACACATACTAACAATACCCAATTAATTTGTTAACAGTTTTGTATATATTCTAAAACTGTATTAATAAACCATTAATTATTATTATTATTATTTATTATTACAAACACACATATATACATACATACATACACACACATATATACACATACACATCCATACATACATATACACACACACACATACAGAGAGAAAGAGAGCAAATACACACACATACATACATACCTACATACAACACTGGAGGGTATTGTTTTCACTGGGTGCTGCTTGTTGTGTGTGTGTGTGTCTTAGGTCAGGTGTGGATATACTCTGCTTCAGTCCACCATTCTGTAATAATAATAATAATAATAATAATAATAATAATAATAATAATAATAATAATAGTAGTAGTAATTGTAATAGTAATAGTAATAATAATAATAATAATGATAGTAATAATAATGATAGTAATAATAATAATAATAATAATAATAGTAGTAGTAACTGTAATAGTAATAATAATAATAATAATGATAGTAATAATAATGATAGTAATAATAATAATAATAATAGTAATAATAATAATAGTAATAATAATAATATTAATAATAGTAATAATAATAGTAATAATAATAGTACTGTAATAAGAATAATAATGATAATAATAATGATAATAATGATGATAATCATTCACTAACACATGTAAAAATTGTCCCAAGGTAGGGAGTTTTTACGGTACGGTATATATAATAATAATAAGTTAGGGTGTTTTATGGTATGAGATATGTAATTTTCACCGTGATATAAGTTATTATGGTCAAATTTCTCTAAGTTTGATATAGGTCTTACCTTGTGAAACTCCGTATAGTCTGTCCAGGTTAGGTCCGGGTATAGTCTGCTATGGTTAGGTCCCGATAGTCTGCAATGGTTCAGATTAGGTTAGGTTAGGTCGGGTCGGGTCGGGTTGGGTTGGGTTAGGTTGGGATTGGTTTGGTTAGGCTTGGTTTGGTTGGGTTAGCTTAGGTTAGGTTGGGTCGGGTTTAGGTTAGGATTGGTTTGGTTAGGTTAGGTTGGGTTAGGTTGAGTTGGGTTGGGTTTGGTTTGGTTAGTTGGGTTTGGTTAGTTAGGTTGGGTTGGGTTGGGTTAGGTATGTATGGCTAAAACAGGATATTTGCACAATAAATGGATGTTAAAATTAAACTAATCACATGAAAAAAATTGAATTATTCACTTAAAAAAATCTTGGAAAAGCTATATTTTGTCTGAAAATCTCACACGTGCAGCTCGGAAAATTTACCCAATTAAAAAAAAAATAAAAAATTGAAATACGAATACTAAAATCAACCGGTAATTATCTATTCTAGTACAATGTTTTTACCTTCTATATTCACAAATTCACAACATTCTAAAACACTTTCCTTCAGAAATGCCCCATATCGGTAAATATTGAAAGAATTACCGTTATTGTGTACGGTTTTCTTACCTTCATTACCCACTTATTTAGACAATTCTAAGACTATTTTCTTTTAAGGTATTTCTTCCTCAAATGCCCCATTTCCAAGATAGGGCATATTCAAATGGGGCATTTTGAAATTAGCCTGACCTTACCTAGCCTAACCTAGACCACAGCAGACTACTGGGACCTAACCTGGGCAAATTACTGGGAAATAACTGTGATAAAGTACAGGAAATGACCCAGGGAAAAATACCCGGTAATTCTTTCAATAAATACCCACTTTTCTTAACATTTCCAAGTTAGGTCATATTCAAATATAGCATTTAGAAATTAGTATGACCTTACATGACTTAACATAACCTAACCTAAACTGCAGTAAACTACCGGGACCTAACCCGGGCAAAATACCGGGAACTAACCGTGGTAAAATACGGTAAATATTGAAAGAATTACCATTACTGCGTACGGTTTTTCTACCTTCATTACCCACTTATTTAAACCATTCTAAGACTATTTTATTCTATGGCATTTCCAAGATAGGGCATATTCAAATTTTGAAATTAGCATGACCTAACCTAGACTGCGGCAAGCTACCAGGACCTAACCTGGGCAAACTACCGGGAAATAACCATGGTAAAGTACAGGAAATGCAAAATACTGGGACCTAACCAAATCTGGCAACACTGCTACAAAACGGTAATTTTTTCAATAAATACCGTACCAACTTTTCTTCGGAAATGCCCCATTTCCAAGTTAGCTAATATTGAAATTAGCCTGACCTTACCTGACCTAACCTAGACTTCGGCAAGCTACCGGACCTAACCTGACCTAACCTAACCTAGACTGCGGCAAACTACCGGGACCTAACCTGGGCAAACTACCGGGAAATAACCGTGGTAAAGTACAGGAAATGACGGTATTTTTACAGAAAACCTGGGTTCACTAGTACGTAAATATTAGTATGTTTTACCACTAATTAGGACCATTCTAAGACACTTTTCATCAATGGTGTATCTCTCGGAGATGCCCCGTTTTCATACCCCAATACAAACATGGGGGAGAGCCTGGGAATCCGGGGTTTTGGGTGGGGGAAAACACGCATTTCACTGTGGTTCTGCCTATATAATTGACTTCCTACCGTTATTTTCGTTGCTTTTCGTTATATTCCACGTTATTCAAGACGCATGCAATATTGGGGGTGCGTTGGATGAAGCTAGTTTCAGGTGGGGAGATTGGTTCTCTTGTGTTTACGTTTGATATGTTTTCACTACAATTATAGTCTTTTCATAGTTGTAAATGTTACAATATTCACGCTACTTTTGGCTGGTTTGGCTATATTTGCCCTATTATATTTTGTATTGGCAATATTGTCTATGAGCGTCCTACTCTTTTTATGGAAATTTCCATATCCAGGATGTTACATTGTTGCCATCTAGTGTCTACTCCTGTCATTAATTCCTTGATATCACTGTGTTGCCATCTTGTGGTTACTCTGTAAATTATTGGTAATGGAAGTGCAGTGTTACCACATCCATCTACATCCCGGGATATTTACTCGGTCACTTTATTAATTGTACAACGGTTTTATGCCCAGGTTAGGTCCCGATAGTTTGCCCAGGTTAGGTCCCGGTAGTCTGTTGTGGTCTAGGTTAGGTCAGGTCAGGAGGTTAGGTAACACTAATTCCCAAAATAACCATTTGATTTAACATTTTATTGGAGATCTGGCAATTGTGGGATTTTATTCGATGCCGATAGCCATCCACTTATTATGTACATTACCAATTCCTCATTTTCATAGCCATTTGGGCTACAAATGTGCACCTGAACACGTGTTATTATTCACTGGGTAATTTCATTATGTTACTTTTTATTATCTTTCCTTATTTTTGGTTAGGTTTGTTATGCTTTGCTTTGGTTTGTTTGGGTTAGGTTAGGTTAGGTTAGGTTAGGTTTTGTTTAGTAAGGATATGTAGGGGTCGGTAGGATTTGGCTATAATTCTACTTCTTTTCATAGTATTGGGTGCTTCTCTTTGTTATTTTGAGTTAGTACCACTGCTTATAGCCTTGGAAATTTTGGCCCTCTGCTGGCTACTCTAAATATTAATATGTGCATTACCATCTACTAATTTTTATAGCCATTTGGGCTACTTTTGTGCACATGAACACGTGTTTTCATTCTAAGAGTATTTATATTATGTATCTATATTTTTACTTTTGTTTTGTTATGTTACTTTATTTTGGGCTTTAATTGGTTATTTAGTGTAGGGTGAAATATTGTTAGGTTATGTTTGGGTGGGATAGGTACGGTGTGGCTATCATTTTACTTTTTTGGCTGCTTTTCCATTTATTTTTGAGTTTGTAATGCTGCTGTATGGAAAACTGGGTCACGTGATTATCCCCTATAAATAGGACGTTAGAGCGTGGGTCTTTCTCTTTCAGTTGCTCACTATGGAACACTTGTGTGCCGGTTGTCGTCCTCTATTCTACGAAATTATAGCAAGCCATTTTAGAAATAACGAGACCAGTATAACTTTATTTCAAAATCACGGTGTCTTACCAACTGATCTCAAGTGTCCTAATTGCGGTAACAATTGTTGTTTAACACATGATAACCTTTTTCGTTGTTATCACACAACTCTAATAGCAAAGACAAAGAGAAGAAGACGTTGTGGATTTTCTGTGTCATCATTTAAAGGCTCATTTTTAGACCATTCACACATCGAACCCTGGAAAGTGCTGTGTTTTATTAACGTATTTTGTGATAAGAGTTTTTCACACATCCAGACTATCAAAAACTTGAGCATAAACAGCAAAACTTCTGTCGATTGGAGAAGTTTCTGTAGTGAAGTGTGCGAGAAATGGCTAACATCTCAACCCCCTATAGGTGGTCCTCATATAACAGTTGAGATTGATGAAACCCTTGTTGTCAGACGGAAACACAACGTCGGTCGTGTTTTGTCTCAAGTGTAGGTGTTTGGAGGAATTGAAAGAGTCTCCAAGAAAAAATTTATTATCCCGCTCTTAGACGATGCGACTCAACCACTTCCACGGAATAAAGAAACTCTTATTCCACTAATAAAACTTTTTATATTGCCTGGCACTACCATTTGCTCTGATTCTTGGCGTGCATACAATTCTCTCGAGGACGAGGGCTATCGACATTGGTGTGTAAATCACAGCATTAATTTTGTCGACCCGGTTAATACTGAAATACACACACAAAACATAGAGAGATTGTGGAGAGACGTTAAGGAACATATTAAACGACCAGGAATCAAAGCCAAGTATTTGAGACAATATATTGCAAGATATATATTTCTAGACCAACACGAAGATCTTGCGTTTCATCAATTCCTTCTGGAGGCTGCAAAACTCTATCCGCCCCAACCGTGTTCGTCCGCCATTACCACATGATTCAGACGACTCAGATATCTCCTCTGATCACAACAATCCCACACCATCCACATAATTTCTGTAAGGTATGTTATTTATTGTTTATTCAACATTCTTTACCCTTTATTTTGTCCATTTTTATACACATATTATTATATATATGTCATTCCTACATATACATTGTGTACACATGTTGGTAACGCTGCTACTTGGGCTGTATTGGTATTATATTGCAACGTTCTCGAACACTTGGAATTTTTTTTTTATCATTAACTATTTTATTTACGGTTGGAAGTGTATAATTATGGCATTAACATAGTGCTATGCGTGTTTTCCCCCACCCAAAACCCCAGATTCCCAGGCTCTCCCCCATGTTTGTATTGGGGTATGAAAACGGGGCATATTTCGATAACGGGGCATATCCAATAAATACTCCATAGGTTGGAACTGTATTATAAAGGCAAAACCATAGTGTATAGCGTGTCATTTTCTGTACTTTACCACGGTTATTTCCCGGTAGTTTGCCCAGGTTAGGTCCCGGTAGTCTGATGCGGTCTAGGTTAGGTTAGGTTAGGTCAGGTCAGGTAAGGTCAGGCTAATTTCAAAATGCCCCATTTGAATATGCCCTATCTTGGAAATGGAGCATTTGCGGAGGAAATGCCATAGAAGAAAATAGTCTTAGAATGGTCTAAATAAGTGGGTAATGAAGGTAGAAAAAACGTACGCAATAACGGTAATTCATTCAATATTTACCAAAACTGGTTATTGAAGGGATTGGAGGATTTAGAGGGAATACTAGGGACATTTGAGGAGAGATTAGAGGATTGGAGGAAACACTGGTGAGAAGATTGGAGCAATTTGGAGGCCTCAGAGAGAAGAAATTCGATGAAATACCTTAATAATTGGGTTGAAAATACCTTAGATGAAACCAAATTACCTCAACATGGAGAGATTAGAGGATTGGAGAGACTGGATGGTTTGGAGGAAACACCGGAATGAAGATTGGTTCGATCGCCAACAACAGAGGGAAGAAATTCGTAAAATACCTTAAAAATTGGGTTGAAAATACCTTAGATGGAACCAAATTACCTCAACATAAATTAAACCTTTGACAAACGGTATACATTTCCATGTTTTTATAATAGTATTAACTTTGAAAGTATTTTAATAGTATTAATTTTCTTTCACAACGACCCAGGAAATAAATAACGAAGGAATTTTCATAAAAATTACTTTAGATAGGAGAAATTTTATCTTAAATAGCACCAAACTAGGCTAATTTAGAGTAATTACCTTAGAAATGACAACACTGACAAAAGTAGCAATGCTGATAGGGACTACGATTGTTAACTATTATTATTATCATTATTATTACAATTTATTTATTTATTTATCTAATTATTGGGTTCTATATATTTCTTCGTATTGATTTATATATATTTCTCTTGTTATAATACTCTTATTGCTGTTATTATTGTTATTATAATTACTTTTTACATTCATCATCTCAACGGCGGCCATCATGGATAGTGACGTCATTATTGCCGTGTCGTGAAATCAGTGTTGCCAAGTCAGAGGCCGCGACTCGTGTAAAAACTGAAATTGTTCCTAATTTACTCAAGTTTTGGTGTTTCTCGGGTTAGTTTTGTATATTTGCCATAGAATATAAGTACCTTACACTTCCATTAGGTTATTTGTTGTGGAAATATAACAAATAGTAAGCCTACTATTGGAAATAAGATATAATAAGTGTATACAAATGGTAAAGGAACGATCAAGGAGCTACTAGGGTTTTGGGGGGGTTTTGGGGGGTGCGGGGAGTTTTGGGGGGTGTCGCGGGTTTTTTTTTGGGGTGCGGGAGTAGGGGGACAGGCTTGGGGGATATTTAGGGGTGTGTGGGGTGTTTTGGGGGGTTCGGGGGGGGGGAGTTTGGGAGGTAAGGAAATAGGGGGACAGACTTGGGGTGGGTAGAAAGCCTGTTCCCTATTCCTGCACCCCCATAACCCCCCCCCCCCCAGCATGTCCCCCATTGCCTCACATGGAGGTATAATATGTGGAGACTACATCCCAGCTAGGCCTTCTCTTCACAAATTTAAGGGGGTGCGGGAATAGGGAGCCAGGCTTGGGGGAGTTTAGGGAGGTGCGGGTTTTTGTGGGGGGGTGCAGGAATAGGGAGACAGGCTTGGGGGGGGGGGTAGAAAGCCTGTCCCCTACTCCCACATCACCCTAACCCCTCCCCCCAGCCTGTCCCCTAACTCCCGCACCCTCCAAAACCCAGCCAACCCCCCCAAAAACCCCCGCACCCCCCTAAGCCTGGCCTCTTATTCCCGCAACCCCTTAAATACATTATTTAAGACTACAATGCACACAATCACATTGATCAATAACACAACATACTGTACACTCTTTGAGAGCACTGTGGCAAACCCCAGTTGAGGCCATGGCCTTCCTCAGGAGCTCAGGGCTGCTTCACCAGACACCTTGAGGCACTTCAACAACAACAAACTGATATGAAATTTTTTGTTAGATGACATGACATGAAATGACATTTATATATAGCATTTTTTAGTAAAATCAAATAAAGTATACAGTAAGTATGTTATGGCAAGATATATAACAGTAAACATAGTCCTCCACAGGGCTAGAATAAAGATTGTTGTAGGATCTGGTAACTTTCTAGTGGATTTGATGAGATCTGCCCACATGGATTAAAATTAATCCATGTGAGGTTTTTTCACTGGTGTGTGGACCGCCAGCACACAGGGGGTGCATTTCCCTTTGCATGCAGCAGTGTAAACTCCCTCCCCCTTATGGTCCCTTCAGGGCTGGTCTCATGGAAGGTGCGGCCCCACTTGTAGCTCTTGTAACGTGGACTTGGGCCCACACCACTGGCTGTGGGATCAAAGACCTTCCCACCAATGAGGCCCCCAGACTCCCTGGTCCAGTAAGCTGTGGTCCCATTTCCCTGGGATGTGCTTTGGTAGCCCAGGCATATAGGGACATACGGACATATAGGGACATACAGACTCCCTGGTCCAGTAAGCTGTGGTCCCATTTCCCTGGGATGTGCTTCGGTAGCCCAGGCATATAGGGACATACAGACATATAGGGACATACAGACTCCCTGGTCCAGTAAGCTGTGGTCCCATTTCCCTGGGATGTGCTTCAGTAGCCCAGGCATATAGGGCCAGCCCCTCCTTTATTTTAATTTGTTTTTTTCACTGAGACCAGAGTGTACCAGGGGTCTGTGGGGCAGGAGGCCATTCTGTCCCGGGAGAACATCAACAATAACAGTAAACATAGTTTGGAATGAATATATACAGTACAACTATGGCTGATAGTGCTGGACCAGGGTCCAGCTGAGTGAGTGCTGAGTGTGTGTAGCTCTGTATTGGCTCAATATGTTCTCTCTGCGGGAAAAATTGAGTGGGAACCATTAGACTTGCCACCCTCTGGTGCTGGCTGGTGTGTGACCTCAGCACCCTGATATGCTTGTGGCTGGAGAACACCATTCTCGTGTCTCTCACAGCCTCACACGGGGGGAGCCTAAATCCTGCCAGGTGCTGTACCTCTTGTACCTGTGTCTTGTGGAAGACCACCAGAGCAGCAACATCCTGGTGGTGCTCCAATGTGTCCAGGGCAGGTATATCCTGTGAGGGAGGAGGGCAGCTGTTGTTCTCCATCAGTCCCTGCACTCGTCACTCCACTTTATTGAGAATCCACAGGTGTGTTGCAGTGCTGGACATCCCACTATCTCAGCAAGCAACATTTATGATAAACAGTCAATCCAAGCCAATATTGTCACATTTTTTGCAATGGGATGTGTGACACAGGTGGACGCTGCATTTTAGTCTCTTTTATTTCACATCCTTCTCAAATATATATTGTTATAAAGTTCTCACCTCACGTGTGGAATATTATAATATCACTACGATCCCTTTTCACACATCCATAGGCAGGGATAATGGTTAAAAAAATGAGAAATTACTTCTGATCCTGACCAACATTTCATTACAGGTAAGAATAATGAAAACTATACTTTGTTATTGTGATCTTTCAAGGTTAACATATAGGCTATAAGGGGAAACTTATCATATCCTAGTCTGACTTTCACCAACCAAAATAAGTAAGCTAACAGTAGTTGGGTCAGGAAATACTACCACACCAAATTCTCAATATTCTCTGGTGAATGTAATAATTAAATAAAGATTATGATAAATGTCTCACAGAGTTTCTTAAACTAAATCAAGGTTTAGGAAATTAATGGAAAAATGTTGCCAAGTAAAAGGTTAGGGGTAAGTTTAGGGTAAGTAATTACCTCTAAAACCTGACTGAAAATAATATATAATATTATTTAGAGAACTTATCATTATCAAAATGATAAGAATGAGTGGTAATCTGGTATGTGGATATGGTAATTTACTGATAGTACAGTAATGTACACTTCAATACTACTCTACTGTACTGTACTTACAAATCTTAAGTACAGTATACCCATCTTACAAAATGTTTCCATTATTCACTCTTTGAAGTTAATTTTCTGGAATATACTGTACAGTACTTTGCCTAAGGACATTATTGTGATATTATTGTTTAACATATAATTTATAGAAATAATATTATTTAGAAAACCAATGGGTAGCAAATGTATTTAACTTCTTTTACAAGACTTGGTATGTAAACACATCTATGTAGCATTATTGGAACCGTGCCAGATTACAATGGAGACTGCCCACATGACCACTTTCATTTGAGCCTTCTGAAGTTTCTATGTTTATACAATGGTTGAGGCATAACATAACAATTATTATTAATAATCCCCTTGTCTCTTTCCTTCTCAGGAGCGGGAATAGGGGGACAGGCTTAGGAGGGGTTTGGGGGGTGCGGGAATAGGGGGACAGGCTTGGGGTGGATAGAAAGCCTGTCCCCTACTCCCGCACCACCCTAACCCCCCCCCCAAGCCTGTCCCAGACTCCCACACTCCCCAAAAATTCCTGCACCCCCCTAAACCCCCCTCCAAGCCTGTCCCCCTATTCCCGCACCCTCTTAATTAATACAAAAACACGAAAAAGATATTTCTACACCTCAGAAATAGGCCTTAAATATCCAGTACAGTACAGTACAGTACAGTACCATACCTTGCTTTGAAAATTCAAACACAGACGTTAGTGACTCAGTCTAATGGAAATTTTAAAATGATGACTCTGGCTACACCACCTCTCCCTATTCTGTAGTCAAGTAATAGATATACTGTATAGCATTAATATTCACACAAAAACATATTTTAAGGACTCTAGGAAAAAATAACAGACTTCTCATAGAGTCCTTAAAATATGTTTTTGTGTGAATATTAATGCTATACAGTATATCTATTACTTGACTACAGAATAGGGAGAGGTGGTGTAGCCAGAGTCATCATTTTAAAATTTCCATTAGACTGAGTCACCAACGTCTGTGTTTGAATTTTCAAAGCAAGGTATGGTACTGTACTGTACTGTACTGGATACTTGAGGCCTATTTCTGAGGTGTAGAATTTTTTTTTCATGTTTTTCTATTAATTAATAGCCTCTTTGGAAGTTGTTGAAGTTTTTTCTGGCCTTACATGTAACTGGACCTGGAGGTGATAATATGGCAAGCTGTTTTTTCATCTCCATATCTGCCTCCACATTCCCTTCCTGAATTTCCTCTAATTAGTTATTTAAGCTGCTTATGACCATTTCTATAATAATTCCTATATGAAGACAAATTTTATTATAGCGTTCCCCCTTCATGCATTGTGCTGCAACTTTGTTCACTCAGAAACAGACAGAAATCTCATTACCTGTTCATCAAAGTTTCATACAGATCAAAGTATGTCAAAAACATACATAACTTTAAAAAACATATGATAATTGTGTTTTAAAATACGGGACATTACGAGCTTGACTCAATCCTGTAAAGATACAAATAGGTAAGAACAAATAGGTAAGAACAAATAGGTAAGAACAGTTGGTGACAATTCTGGCTGAGGCAGTTACCGTCAACGTTCAGTGGTGAGTTCCATTCAAAGTTTTCCTTTTCTTTAATATAAGTATTTTTGATGGAACTCACAACTGATAGTATGAGGTTACCGTCTCACCCTGAGTTCATAGAACCAGCACCAAATAATATTTATCATTAAATGTAAGGTTGCTAACATTGTTCAAAGATGGATACCTTAACCTAACCTAATTTAATATTAACCTAACCTAATTTAATTTAATATTAACCTAACCTAATTTAATATTAACCTAACTTAATTTAATTTAATATTAACCTAACCTAATTTAATTTAATATTAACTTAACCTAACCAGTAAACCCTTTACTAATGGGAGTGATCTATTTAACAATTCCCTTTAGTAATAAAATTGTTTTTATGTTTTCACTGTTTATCTGATATTAATTTCCTTCATTTCCCCCAACAATATTGACCCTGATAGATGGCATTGAGGGCATGAAGTAAATCAGGGAAAGAGTGGGGTTGAAACACGGCTTTAGAATATGTGCATCATGATAAACAACTGATGAAAGCGAGATGTGATGAATCCATACATGTGATAGGCTGAAAACTATGACGTCATCCGCCCAACCAACCATGACGTCATTATCCAGTGCCTATTTACACCTGTTTACTCCCGGATGTGTTTTATTTACCGAAATATATTTAATTCCCAAACATGGTTATTCAATATAATAATCCTCCCGGTTACATTTTACCAACTCTAATAGATAATCACCATCTGAATACGTTATATTTTGAACCATTCCAAAACCTGATTATTCAATATACAATTCCTCACAGTTAATATTATCCAACTCTAATAGATCATATTTAGGACAATTCTAGGAAACTTTTTTGGTAAATATTGAAATTATTACCGTTATTGTGTACGGCTTTTCTACCTTAATTACCCACTTATTTAGACCATTCTAAGACTATTTTCTTCTATAGCATTTCCTATGCAAATGCCCCATTTCAAAGATAGGGTATATTCAAATGGGGCATTTTGAAATTAGCCTGACTTTACCTAACTTAACCTAGACCGCATCAGACTACCGAGACCTAACCCGGGCAAATTACCGGAACCTAACCCGGGCAAACTACCGGGACCTAACCCTGGGCAAACTACCGGGACCTAACCCGGGCAAACTACCGGGACCTAACCCGGGCAAACTACCGGGAAATAATGAGTAATAAAAAACAATTGGTAATTATCTATTCTATTGCCATTTTCTAATACAATTCTAAAACACTTTTCTTCAGAAATGCCCCATTTCCAAGTTAGGTCATATTCAAATATAGCATTTTGAAATTAGTATGACCTAACCTAAACTGCAGTAAACTACCGGGACCTAACCTGGGCAAACTACCGGTAAATATTGAAAGAACTGCCGTTATCATGTATGGTTTTTCTACCTTCATTACCCACTTATTTAAACCATTCTAAGACTATTTTCTTCTATGGTGTTTCTCTCGGAGATGCCTCGTTTTACAAACATAATTTGGAAATTTAAGCTAACCTAACCTAACCTGGACCACAGCAAACTACCGGGACCTAACCTGGGCAGACTACCGGGATATAACCGATGTAAACTATCATAAAGTAACCGGGACATATTCCCGGGACCTAACCAGATGTGGTAACACTGCGCGATCATACACAAACAAATATATACACACATATGCATATTACAATGGTTATGTCCAGTAGAGAGAGAGAATGTGTGTGTGTGTGTGTGTGAAAAACATACACATATATGGATACAGAGAAATACACACTCACACACACAGAAATAAATAATAATAATAATAATGTAGTGTTTGTAATGAATTTGTGTACAGTAAACCCTCATTATTGGCTGGGTTTAAGGGTGTGTAATGTACAGTTGGCAAAAAAAGTTTCGTTACCATCCTTTTAACAGTGCGATGTAATGTTGGTACACCTGACTGTGGAGTCAAGTGTGACGTGAAGGTCACCCAGGCACACCTTCTCTGTCCTTCCCTGCCCCAGGCACTCCTTCCCTGTCCCAGGCACACCTACCCTGCCCTTCCCTGCCCCAGGCACTCCTTCCCTGTCCCAGGCACACCTTCCCGGTCCTTCCCTGCCCCAGGCACACTTTCTCCTCCCCAGGTACACCTTCCCTGCCCCAGGCACACCTTCCCTGTCCTTCCCTGCCCCAGGCACACCTTCCCTGTCCTTCCCTGCCCCAGGCACACCTTCCCTGTCCTTCCCTGCCCCAGGCACACCTTCCCTGTCCTTCCCTGCCCCAGGCACACCTTCCCTGTCCTTCTCTGCCCCAGGCACACCTTCCCTGCCCCAGGCACACCTACCTGGTTCTTCCCTGCCCAAGGCACACCTTCCCTGTCCTTCCCTGCCCCAGGCACACCTTCCCGGTCCTTCTCTGCCCCAGGCACACCTTCCCTGCCCCAGGCACACCTTCCCATACTTATAGGGGCTAGAAAAACATCTTGCCATATTATCACCTCCAGGTCCAGTTAAATGTAAGGCCAGAAAGAACTTCAACAACTTCAAAAGGGGCTATTAATTAATAGAAAAACATAAAAAAAAAATTTCTACACCTCAGAAATAGGCCTCAAATATCCAGTACAGTACAGTACAGTACAGTACCATACCTTGGTTTGAAAATTCAAACACAGACATTTTAAATATTATAAGGGGAGGGTTATTTTATTATATAATTTCTGGAATGTGCTGTGATTTGTATGAAACTGAAAAACAGGTGTTGAGATGTGTGTGTGCTGTAAGTGTAGACAATTGGAGGACAATGTAGCCTCCTTCACACCCTGGTGACTCAGTCTAATTATTTATTTATTTTTTAATCAGCAAATGAACACTTCTAAAATATTTTAAAAACTGTGCTGTGAAAAACCTGGCCAGGGCTGTATGTGTGTATGTAGGGGGGGGGGAGGGGCATCATGGAATATAGTCCTAAGGTGTACTGGAAGGAACACAGGCTTCACTCCAGTACTGAGGCCCAATAAGGGGGAGGATGCATGGGCTCTGTTTACCCATAAACAATGAAATGAACATCTACTAAAACTTATCAGATATAACTGTGGGAAGAGGGCATGAGGAGAGCTGAGAAGGGAAACAACACACAAAATCCTAGTTCAAATTTCCTTGTAACAGAGCAAGGCACACCTTTCCGTTCCTTCCCTGCCCCAGGCACACCTTTCCGGTCATTACCTGCCCAAGGCACACCTTCCCGGTCCTACCCTGCCCCAGGCACACCTTCCCGGTCCTTCCCTGCCCTAGGCACACCTTACCGGTCCTTCCCTGCCCCAGGCACACCTTTCCGGTCCTTACCTGCCCAAGGCACACCTTCCCGGTCCTACCCTGCCCCAGGCACACCTTCCGGGTCCTACCCTGCCCCAGGCACACCTTACCGGTCCTTCCCTGCCCCAGGCACACCTTACCGGTCCTTCCCTGCCCCAGGCACACCTTACCGGTCCTTCCCTGCCCCAGGCACACCTTTCCGTTCCTTCCCTGCCCCAGGCACACCTTCCAGTCGTCATTATAATTTCTATCGTATCCACTATCATTTCTATCGTCACCACTATCATTTCTATCGTCGCCACTATCATTTCTATCGTCGCCACTATCATTTCTATCGTCGCCACTATCATTTCTATCATCGCCACTATCATTTCTATCGTCGCCACTATCATTTTTATCGTCGCCACTATCATTTCTATCGTCGCCACTATCATTTCTATCGCGCTCATTATCATTCCCTTTTAAGATCTAACAGTTCCCTTGTAAGGCCTAACTAATCCCTTTCAAAGCCTAACAAATCCCTTTCAAAGCCTAACAAATCCCTTTCAAAGCCTAACAATTCCCTTTCAAAGCCTAACAATTCCCTTTCAAAGCCTAACAAATCCCTTTCAAAGCCTAACAATTCCCTTTCAAAGCCTAACAAATCCCTTTCAAAGCCTAACAAATCCCTTTCAAAGCCTAACAAATCCCTTTCAAAGCCTAACAATTCCCTTTCAAAGCCTAACAATTCCCTTTTAAAGCCTAACAATTCCCTTTCAAAGCCTAACAATTCCTTTTCAAAGCCTAACAATTCCTTTTCAAAGCCTAACAATTCCCTTTCAAAGCCTAACAAATCCCTTTCAAAGCCTAACAATTCCCTTTCAAAGCCTAACAATTCCCTTTCAGAGCCTAACAATTCCCTTTCAGAGCCTAACAATTCCCTTTCAGAGTTTAACAATTCCCTTGTAGAGTCTAACAATTCCCTTGTAGAGTCTAACAATTCCCTTGTAGAGTCTAACAATTCCCTTGTAGAGTCTAACAATTCCCTTTTAAATCCTAACAATTTCCTTTTATGCCTAACAATACCCTTTTAAGCCTGACAATTCCCTTTTAAAGCCTAACAATGCCCTTCTTAAGTCTAACAATTCCCTTTCAAAGCCTAACAATTCCCTTTCAAAGCCTAACAATTCCCTTTCAATGCCTAACAATTCCCTTTCAAAGCCTAACAATTCCCTTTCAAAGCCTAACAAATCCCTTTCAAAGCCCAACAAATCCCTTTCAAAGCCTAACAAATCCCTTTCAAAGCCTAACAATTCCCTTTCAAAGCCTAACAATTCCCTTTCAAAACCTAACAATGCCCTTTCAAAGCCTAACAATACCCTTTTAAGCCTAACAATTCCCTTTTAAGCCTAACAATTCCTTTTTAAAGCCTAACAATTCCCTTTCAAAGCCTAACAATTCCCTTTCAAAACTTAACAATGCCCTTTCAAAGCCTAACAATTCCCTTTCAAAGCCTAACAAATCCCTTTCAAAGCCTAACAATTCCCTTTCAAAGCCTATCAATTCACTCTCTCTCTCTCTCTCTCTCTCACATACAAAGATGCTTCTCTCTCTCTCTCTCTTAACCTAACCTAACCTAACCTAAACTGTGGCTATCTTCGGGACCTAACTTAATATCCTTCGGGATCTTTAAAAATTAAATAGATCTCGTGAATAGGAGCTAAAAGTATCCCGATTGGGTGGGTCAAGCGTATTGTACACAACTGCCTGTTGGATCTTCCGTAATTTTTCCAAGGATATCTGGTAACACTGTCCGCCCAACCTCAGTTCGTCCCTCCACTACAGAAATGTCGTATCTTAAAATTGAAATATCTAGCAGAGAATACATTTCCAGGAGATAATTCCACTGAGCATTGATAAAGGTAACCGAACCCTACCTAACACAACCTAACCTAACCAGTAGTTCGCCGGCACAGATAATACCAATATTAGCTAAATAAATAAATAAATAAATAAATAAAGCAAAGAAACATTTATATATATATAATTATAAGGAATATAAATATGTATGTCAAAGACAGAATACCACAATTACGAAACCGAAACAATCCATATTTTACATTTTTTTAAACATGTCTTCAATAACAAGGAATTATGATTTATTAAAGCCTTATTATTGTATAAGGTAAGTGTATAATTAATAATAATGTATAAACAATAATAATTATTCGTATTACAATGAAATATATATAATAAACCTAACCTAACCTAACCATGTAAAGTTAATAATGTTTTAATAATGTTTAATAATTATTTACTAATAATTTATTTTGATATATATATTATAATTAATTAAATAACATTATTAAATAACATTATTAAAATATTATTAACTTTACGTGGTTAGGTTAGGTTTATAATACAATTGTAATACACATTATAATTATTGGTTATACATTATTATTAATTATACACTTACCTTGTGTAATGATGAAGATTTAATAAATCATAATTCCTTGTTATTGAAGACATGTTATAAAAAAACTGTAAAATATGGATTGTTTCGGCTTTAGTAATTGTGGTATTCTATCTTTGATATATATATTAATATTCCTCATAATTATATATCATTATATAATGTTATAGAGTTATAAGGTAATCATTTGTTAATAATATTAAGCTATAAATTAACTATAACACAGTTCAATACACACAGTAAACATTGGCTATTAATTAACCAATGTATTAATATGTTATAACAGTTATTTATACTTATGTTATGTTATTATTATTATCAGCAGATATTAGTAATTACATTACTCAACCTACATAATTATAAATAGACATATATATAAAGTTATAACGAAAAAAATAATGTAAACAAACCGTTTTTAGCTGCTTCTCTGGGCAACTCCACTTTGGTGCTGTTGAAAACACAGAGTGAGATTATCACCACCAACACCACAGGTTGGTTGTGGTTGTCTCACTCTCCATGTAGTCTGTGTTTTCAACAGCACCAAAGTGGATTTGCCCAGAGAAGCAGTTTTGTATAGCCTATTAGTAAATAATCAATTATTTGTAAATAATTTAATACTACCAAAGGTTCTTAAAGAGCCCATTTAATTTTATAATTGGTGTGTTGCCAGCGTTTTATAGCCACGTTTGATAGATTTTGACAATACTAACAGAGGTTCTTAGCCCGTTTAATTTGGTAATTGCAATCAGAGGCCAGCATTTCATCGGCCAATCAGAGGCCAGCATTTCATTGGCCAATCAGAGGCCAGCATTTCCTCAGCCAATCAGAGGCCAGCATTTCCTCGGCCAATCAGAGGCCAGCATTTCCTCGGCCAATCAGAGGCCAGCATTTCCTCGGCCAATCAGAGGCCAGCATTTCCTCGGCCAATCAGAGGCCAGCATTTCCTCGGCCAATCAGAGGCCAGCATTTCCTCGGCCAATCAGAGGCCAGCATTTCATAAGCCAATCAGAGGCCAGCATTTCCTCGGCCAATCAGAGGCCAGCATTTCCTCGGCCAATCAGAGGCCAGCATTTCCTCGGCCAATCAGAGGCCAGCATTTCATAAGCCAATCACAGGCCAGCATTTCATCGGCCAATCAGAGGCCAGCATTTCATCGGCCAATCAGAGGCCAGCATTTCATCGGCCAATCAGAGGCCAGCATTTCATCGGCCAATCAGCGGCCAGCATTTCATTGGCAAATCAGAGGCCAGCATTTCACTGGCCAATCAGAGGCCAGCATTTCATCGGCCAATCAGAGGCTACCATTTCATTGGCCAATCAGAGGTCAGCATTTCATCGGCCAATCAGAGGCCACCATTTCATCAGCCAATCAGAGGCCAGCATTTCATCGGCCAATCAGAGGCCAGCATTTAATCCATTGGCCAATCAGAGGCCAGCATTTCATTGGCCAATCAGAGGCCAGCAATTCCTTGGCCAATCAGAGGCCAGCATTTCATCTACCAATCAGAGGCCAGCATTTCATCAGCCAATCAGGGGCCAGCATATCATCGGCCAATCAGGGGCTCGCATATCATCGGCCAATCAGCGGCCAGCATTTCATCGGCCAATCAGAAGCCAGCATTCCATCGGCCAATCAGAAGCCAGCATTTCATCAGCCAATCAGAGGCCAGCATTTCAACAGCCAATCAGAGGACAGCATTTCATAGGCCAATCAGAGGCCAGCATTTCCTCGGCCAATCAGGGCCAGCATTTCCTCGGCCAATCAGAGGCCAGCATTTCCTCGGCCAATCAGAGGCCAGAATTTCATCAGCCAATCAGAGACAAGCATTCATCGGCCAATCAGAGGCCAGCATTTCATCGGCCAATCAGAGGCCAGCATTCCATCGGCTAATCAGAGGCCAACATTCCATCGACCAATCAGAGGCCAGCATTTCATCGGCCAATCAGAGGCCAGCATTCTATCGGCCAATCAGAGGCCAGCATTTCATTGGCCAATCAGAGGCCAGCATTTCATCGGCAAACCAGAGGCCAGCATTTCATCGGCCAATCAGAGGCCAGCATTTCATCGACCAATCAGAGGCCAGCAATTCATCAGCCAATCAGTGGCCAGCATTTCATCGGCCAATCAGATGCCAGCATCCCATCGGCCAATCAGAGGCCAGCATTCCATCGGCCAATCAGAGACCAACATTCCATTGACCAATCAGAGGCCAGCATTTCATTGGCCAATCAGAGGCCAGCATTCCATCGGCCAATCAGAGGCCAGCATTTCCTCGGCCAATAAGAGGCCAGCATTTCCTCGGCCAATCAGAGGCCAGCATTTCAACGGCCAATCAGAGGCCAGCCTTTCAATGGCCAATCAGAGGCCAGCATTTCATTGGCCAATTAGAGGCCAGCATTTCATCGGCCAATCAGAGGCAAGCATTTCATCGGCCAATCAGAGGCCAGCATCCCATCGGCCAATCGAAGGCCAGCATTCCATCATCCAATCAGAGACCAACATTCCATCGACCAATCAGAGGCCAGCATTTCATCGGCCAATCAGAGGCCAGCATTCCATCGGCCAATCAGTGGCCAGCATTTCAACGGCCAATCAGATGCCAGCATTTCATCGACCAATCAGAGACCAGCATTTGATTGGCCAATCAGAGGCCAGCATTTCATCGGCCAATCAGAGGCCAGCATTTCATTAGCCAATCAGAGGCCAGCATTTCATCGGCCAATCAGAGGCCAGCAATTCTTCGGCCAATCAGAGGCCAGCATTTCTTCGGCCAATCAGAGGCCAGCATTTCATCGGCCAATTAGGGGACAGCATTTCATTGGCCAATCAGAGGCCAGCATTTCATCGGCCAATCAGAGGCCAGCATTTCATTGGCCAATCAGAGGCCAGCATTTCATCAGCCAATCAGAGGCCAGCATTTTATCGGCCAATCAGAGGCCAGCATTATTAATAATTAATTATTAAACATTATATATATATTAAGGTTGAGGTTGAGGTAGGAGTAGAGGTTAGGATAGAGGTTGAGGTTGGGGCTGAGGTTGAGATTGGAGTTGAGGTTGAGGTTTGGATTGAGGTTTGATTTGAGGTTGGAGATGAGGTTGAGGTTTAGGTTGAGGGTGGAATTGAGATTGATGTTGAGGTTGGGGCTGAGGTTTATGTTAGAGTTGAGGTTGAGGTTTGGATTGAGGTTTGGGTTGAGGTTTGGGCTGAGGTTGAGGTTGAGGTTTGGTTTGAGATTTGGGTTGAGGTTTGGGCTAAGGTTGAGGCTTGGATTAAGGTTTGGTTAGAGGTTGGAATTGTGGTTGAGGTTGGGATAGAGGTTGAGGTTGAGGTTTGGGTTGAGGTTGGGATTGAGGTTGAGATTGTAATAAAGGTTGAGGTAGATGTTGAGATTTGGATTGAGGTTGAGGATTGAGTTGAGGTTGAAGTTTTGGTTAAGGTTGGGATAGAGGTTGAGGTTGATATTGGGGCTGAGGTAGAGGTTGGAGTTTAGGCTGAGGTTTGGATTGAAGTTTGGGTTGAGGTTAGGGCTGAGGTTGAGGTTGAAGTTAAGGTTAATATTGAGGTTTGGGTTGAGGTTGGGATTGAGATTGAGGTTGAGGTTTGGATTGAGGTTTGGGTTGAGGTTAGGTTAGGTTAGGTTAGGTTTGAGGTTAGGTTAGGTTAGGTTTGAGGTTAGGTTAGGTTAGGTTTGGTTAGGTTTGAGGTTAGGTTAGGTTAGGTTAGGTTTGAGGTTAGATTAGGTTAGGTTAGGTTTGAGGTTAGGTTAGGTTAGGTTTGAGGTTAGGTTAGGTTAGGTTTAAAGGTTAGGTTAGGTTAGGTTAGGTTTGAGGTTAGGTTAGGTTAGGATAGGTTTGAGGTTAGGTTAGGTTAGGTTAGGTTTGAGGTTAGGTTAGGTTAGGTTTGAGGTTAGGTTAGGTTAGGTTTGGTGTGAGGTTAGGTTAGGTTAGGTTTGAGGTTAGGTTTGGTTAGGTTAGGTTTGAGGTTGGGTTAGGTTAGGTTAGGTTTGAGGTTAGGTTAGGTTAGGTTTGAGGTTAGATTAGGTTAGGTTAGGTTTGAGGTTAGGTTAGGTTAGGGTAGGTTTGAGGTTAGGTTAGGTTTGAGGGTAGGTTAGGTTAGGTTTGAGGTTAGGTTAGGTTAGGTTAGGTTTGAGGTTAGGTTAGGTTAGGTTTGAGGTTAGGTTAGGTTAGGTTAGGTTTGAGGTTAGATTAGGTTAGGTTTGAGGTTAGGTTAGGTTAGGTTAGGTTTGAGGTTAGGTTAGGTTAGGTTAGGTTTGAGGTTAGGTTAGGTTTGAGGTTAGGTTAGGTTAGGTTAGGTTTAAGGTTAGGTTAGGTTAGGTTAGGTTTGAGGTTAGGTTAGGTTAGGTTTGAGGTTAGGTTAGGTTAGGCTAGGTTTGAAGTTAGGTGAGGTTAGGTTAGGTTAGGTTAGGTTTAAGGTTAGGTTAGGTTAGGTTTGAGGTTAGGTTAGGTTAGGTTTGAGGTTAGGTTAGGTTAGGTTTGAGGTTAGGTTAGGTTAGGTTAGGTTTGAGGTTAGGTTAGGTTAGGTTAGGTTTGAGGTTAGATTAGGTTAGGTTTGAGGTTAGGTTAGGTTAGGTTTGAGGTTAGGTTTGGTTAGGTTAGGTTTGAGGTTAGGTTTGGTTTGGTTAGGTTTGAGGTTAGGTTAGGTTAGGTTAGGTTTAAGGTTAGGTTAGGTTAGGTTAGGTTTGAGGTTAGGTTAGGTTAGGTTTGAGGTTAGGTTAGGTTAGGTTTGAAGTTAGGTGAGGTTAGGTTAGGTTAGGTTAGGTTTAAGGTTAGGTTAGGTTAGGTTTGAGGTTAGGTTAGGTTAGGTTAGGTTTGAGGTTAGGTTAGGTTAGGTTAGGTTTGAGATTAGGTTAGGTTAGGTTTGAGGTTAGGTTAGGTTTGAAATTAGGTTAGGTTAGATTAGGATTGAGGTTAGGTTAGGTTTGAGGTTAGGTTAGGTTTGAGGTTAGGTTAGGTTTAGGGTTAGGTTAGGTTTGGTTAGGTTTGAGGTTAGGTTAGGTTAGGTTAGGTTTGAGGTTAGGTTAGGTTAGGTTAGGTTTGAGGTTACGTTAGGTTAGGTTAGGTTTAAGGTTAGGTTTGGTTAGGTTAGGTTTGAGGTTAGGTTAGGTTAGGTTAGGTTAGGTTAGAATGAGGGTGGAATTGAGATTGATGTTGAGGTTGGGGCTGAGGTTTATGTTAGAGTTGAGGTTGAGGTTTGGATTGAGGTTTGGGTTGAGGTTTGGGCTGAGGTTGAGGTTGAGGTTTGGTTTGAGATTTGGGTTGAGGTTTGGGCTAAGGTTGAGGCTTGGATTAAGGTTTGGTTAGAAGTTGGAATTGTGGTTGAGGTTGGGATAGAGGTTGAGGTTGAGGTTTGGGTTGAGGTTGGGATTGAGGTTGAGATTGTAATAAAGGTTGAGGTAGATGTTGAGATTTGGATTGAGGTTGAGGATTGAGTTGAGGTTGAAGTTTTGGTTAAGGTTGGGATAGAGGTTGAGGTTGATATTGGGGCTGAGGTAGAGGTTGGAGTTTAGGCTGAGGTTTGGATTGAAGTTTGGGTTGAGGTTAGGGCTGAGGTTGAGGTTGAAGTTAAGGTTAATATTGAGGTTTGGGTTGAGGTTGGGATTGAGATTGAGGTTGAGGTTTGGATTGAGGTTTGGGTTGAGGTTAGGTTAGGTTAGGTTAGGTTTGAGGTTAGGTTAGGTTAGGTTTGAGGTTAGGTTAGGTTAGGTTTGGTTAGGTTTGAGGTTAGGTTAGGTTAGGTTAGGTTTGAGGTTAGATTAGGTTAGGTTAGGTTTGAGGTTAGGTTAGGTTAGGTTTGAGGTTAGGTTAGGTTAGGTTTAAAGGTTAGGTTAGGTTAGGTTAGGTTTGAGGTTAGGTTAGGTTAGGATAGGTTTGAGGTTAGGTTAGGTTAGGTTAGGTTTGAGGTTAGGTTAGGTTAGGTTTGAGGTTAGGTTAGGTTAGGTTTGGTGTGAGGTTAGGTTAGGTTAGGTTTGAGGTTAGGTTTGGTTAGGTTAGGTTTGAGGTTGGGTTAGGTTAGGTTAGGTTTGAGGTTAGGTTAGGTTAGGTTTGAGGTTAGATTAGGTTAGGTTAGGTTTGAGGTTAGGTTAGGTTAGGGTAGGTTTGAGGTTAGGTTAGGTTTGAGGGTAGGTTAGGTTAGGTTAGGTTTGAGGTTAGGTTAGGTTAGGTTAGGTTTGAGGTTAGGTTAGGTTAGGTTTGAGGTTAGGTTAGGTTAGGTTAGGTTTGAGGTTAGATTAGGTTAGGTTTGAGGTTAGGTTAGGTTAGGTTAGGTTTGAGGTTAGGTTAGGTTAGGTTAGGTTTGAGGTTAGGTTAGGTTTGAGGTTAGGTTAGGTTAGGTTAGGTTTAAGGTTAGGTTAGGTTAGGTTAGGTTTGAGGTTAGGTTAGGTTAGGTTTGAGGTTAGGTTAGGTTAGGCTAGGTTTGAAGTTAGGTGAGGTTAGGTTAGGTTAGGTTAGGTTTAAGGTTAGGTTAGGTTAGGTTTGAGGTTAGGTTAGGTTAGGTTTGAGGTTAGGTTAGGTTAGGTTTGAGGTTAGGTTAGGTTAGGTTAGGTTTGAGGTTAGGTTAGGTTAGGTTAGGTTTGAGGTTAGATTAGGTTAGGTTTGAGGTTAGGTTAGGTTAGGTTTGAGGTTAGGTTTGGTTAGGTTAGGTTTGAGGTTAGGTTTGGTTTGGTTAGGTTTGAGGTTAGGTTAGGTTAGGTTAGGTTTAAGGTTAGGTTAGGTTAGGTTAGGTTTGAGGTTAGGTTAGGTTAGGTTTGAGGTTAGGTTAGGTTAGGTTTGAAGTTAGGTGAGGTTAGGTTAGGTTAGGTTAGGTTTAAGGTTAGGTTAGGTTAGGTTTGAGGTTAGGTTAGGTTAGGTTAGGTTTGAGGTTAGGTTAGGTTAGGTTAGGTTTGAGGTTAGGTTAGGTTAGGTTTGAGGTTAGGTTAGGTTAGGTTTGAAATTAGGTTAGGTTAGATTAGGATTGAGGTTAGGTTAGGTTTGAGGTTAGGTTAGGTTTGAGGTTAGGTTAGGTTAGGTTAGGTTTAGGGTTAGGTTAGGTTTGGTTAGGTTTGAGGTTAGGTTAGGTTAGGTTAGGTTTGAGGTTAGGTTAGGTTAGGTTAGGTTTGAGGTTACGTTAGGTTAGGTTAGGTTTAAGGTTAGGTTTGGTTAGGTGAGGTTAGGTTAGGTTAGGTTAGGTTAGGTTAGGTTGAGGGTGGAATTGAGATTGATGTTGAGGTTGGGGCTGAGGTTTATGTTAGAGTTGAGGTTGAGGTTTGGATTGAGGTTTGGGCTGAGGTTGAGGTTGAGGTTTGGTTTGAGATTTGGGTTGAGGTTTGGGCTAAGGTTAAGGCTTGGATTAAGGTTTGGTTAGAGGTTGAAATTGTGGTTGAGGTTGGGATAGAGGTTGAGGTTGTGGTTTGGGTTGAGGTTGGGATTGAGGTTGAGATTGTAATAAAGGTTGAGGTAGATGTTGAGATTTGGATTGAGGTTGAGGATTGAGTTGAGGTTGAAGTTTTGGTTAAGGTTGGGATAGAGGTTGAGGTTGATATTGGGGCTGAGGTAGAGGTTGGAGTTTAGGCTGAGGTTTGGATTGAAGTTTGGGTTGAGGCTAGGGCTGAGGTTGAGGTTGAAGTTAAGGTTAATATTGAGGTTTGGGTTGAGGTTGGGATTGAGATTGAGGTTGAGATATAGGTTAAGGTTAAGGTCGGGGCTGAGGTTGGAGATGAGGTTGAGGTTGAGGTTTGGATTGAGGTTTGGGTTGAGGTTAGGTTAGGTTAGGTTAGGTTTGAGGTTAGGTTAGGTTAGGTTTGAGGTTAGGTTAGGTTAGGTTTGGTTAGGTTTGAGGTTAGGTTAGGTTAGGTTAGGTTTGAGGTTAGATTAGGTTAGGTTAGGTTTGAGGTTAGGTTAGGTTAGGTTTGAGGTTAGGTTAGGTTAGGTTTAAAGGTTAGGTTAGGTTAGGTTAGGTTTGAGGTTAGGT
>JAWQEG010002194.1:50000-62500 GCA_033782935.1 Petrolisthes cinctipes | reverse complement strand
AGGTTAGGTTAAGTTAGGTTAGGTTTGAGGTTAGGTCAGGTTAGGTTAGGTTCGAGGTTAGGTTAGGTTAGGTTAGGTTGGGTTAGGTTTGAGGTTAGGTTAGGTAAGGTATGAGGTTAGGTTAGGTTGGGTTAGGTTTGAGGTTAGGTTAGGTTAGGTTTGAGGTTAGGTTAGGTTAGGTTTGAGGTTATTTTAAGTTAGGTTAGGTTCGAGGTTAGGTTAGGTTAGGTTAGGTTAGGTTAGGTTTGAGGTTAGGTTAGGTTAGGTTAGGTTAGGTTTGAGGTTAGGTTAGGTTAGGTTAGGTTTGAGGTTAGGTTAGGTTAGGTTTGAGGTTAGGTTAGGTTAGGGTAGGTTTGAGGTTAGGTTAGGTTAGGTTAGGTTTGAGGTTAGGTTAGGTTAGGTTAGGTTTGAGGTTAGGTTTGGTTAGGTTTGATGTTAGGTTAGGTTAGGTTTGAGGTTAGGTTAGGTTTGAGGTTAGGTAAGGATTGGTTTGAGGTTAGGTTAGGTTAGGTTTGAGGTTAGGTTAGGTTAGGTTAGGTTTGAGATTAGGTTAGGTTAGGTTAGGTTTGAGGTTAGGTTAGGTTAGGTTATGTTTAAGGTTAGGTTAGGTTAGGTTAGGTTTGAGGTTAGGTTCGGTTAAGTTAGGTTTGTGGTTAGGTTAGGTTAGGTTTGAGGATAGGTTAGGTTAGGTTTGGTTTGAGGTTAGGATTGGTTAGGTTAGATTTGAGGTTAGGTTAGGTTAGGTTTGAGGTTATGTTAGGTTAGGTTAGGTTTGAGGCTAGGTTAGGTTAGGTTAGGTTAGGTTTGAGGTTAGGTTAGGTTAGGTTAGGTTTGAGGTTAGGTTAGGTTACGTTAGGTTTGAGGTTAGGTTAGGTTAGGTTACGTTAGGTTTGAGGTTAGGTTAGGTTAGGTTAGGTTTGAGGTTAGGTTAGGTTATGTTAGGTTTGAGGTTAGGTTAGGTTAGGTTTGAGGTTAGGTTAGGTTAGGTTAGGTTTGAGGTTAGGTTAGGTTAGGATAGGTTTGAGATTAGGTTAGGTTAGGTTAGGTTTGAGGTTAGGTTAGGTTAGGTTAGGTTTGAGGTTAGGTTAGGTTTGAGGTTAGGTTAGGTTAGGTTAGGTTTGAGGTTAGGTTAGGTTTGGTTAGCTATGAGGTTAGATGAGGTTAGGTTAGGTTTGAGGTTAGGTTAAGTTAGGTTAGGTTTGAGGTTAGGTTAGGTTAGGTTTGAGGTTAGGTCAGGTTAGGTTAGGTTCGAGGTTAGGTTAGGTTAGGTTAGGTTCGAGGTTAGGTTAGGTTAGGTTCAAGGTTAGGTTAGGTTAGGTTAGGTTCGAGGTTAAGTTAGGTTAGGTTAGGTTCGAGGTTAGGTTAGGTTAGGTTAGGTTAGGTTAGGTTAGGTTAGGTTAGGTTAGGTTGAGGTTAGGTTAGGTTAGGTTGAGGTTAAGTTAGGTTAGGTTAGGTTCGAGGTTAGGTTAGGTTAGGTTTGAGGTTAGGTTAGGTTAGGATAGGTTCGAGGTTAGGTTAGGTTAGGTTAGGTTAGGTTAGGTTAGGTTCGAGGTTAGGTTAGGTTAGGTTAGGTTCGAGGTTAGGTTAGGTGAGGTTAGGTTCGAGGTTAGGTTAGGTTAGGTTAGGTTCGAGGTTAGGTTAGGTTAGGTTTGGTTCGAGGTTAGGTTAGGTTCGAGGTTAGGTTAGGTTTGGTTAGGTTCGAGGTTAGGTTAGGTTAGGTTAGGTTTGAGGTTAGGTTAGGTTAGGTTAGGTTCGAGGTTAGGTTAGGTTCGAGGTTAGGTTAGGTTAGGTTAGGTTTGAGGTTAGGTTAGGTTAGGTTAGGTTCGAGGTTAGGTTAGGTTAGGTTAGGTTAGGTTAGGTTAGGTAAGGTTCGAGGTTAGGTTTGGTTAGGTTAGGTTCGAGGTTAGGTTAGGTTAGGTTAGGTTCGAGGTTAGGTTAGGTTAGGTTAGGTTCGAGGTTAGGTTAGGTTAGGTTAGGTTCGAGGTTAGGTTAGGTTAGGTTAGGTTCGAGGTTAGGTTAGGTTAGGTTAGGTTCGAGGTTAGGTTAGGTTAGGTTTGAGGTTAGGTTAGGGTAGGTTTGAGGTTAGGTTAGGTTAGGTTTGAGGTTAGGTTAGGTTAGGTTTGAGGTTAGGTTAGGTTAAGTTTGAGGTTAGGTTAGGTTAGGTTTAAAGTTAGGTTAGGTTAAGTTTGAGGTTAGGTTAGGTTAGGTTAGGTTAGGTTAGGTTAGGTTAGGTTAGGTTTGAGGTTAGGTTAGGTTAGGTTTGAGGTTAGGTTAGGTTAGGTTAGGTTTGAGGTTAGGTTAGGTTAGGTTAGGTTTGAGGTTAGGTTAGGTTAGGTTTGAGGTTAGGTTAGGTTAGGTTTGAGGTTAGGTTAGGTTAGGTTTGAGGTTAGGTTAGGTTAGGTTTGAGGTTAGGTTAGGTTAGGTTAGGTTTGAGGTTAGGTTAGGTTAGGTTAGGTTTGAGGTTAGGTTAGGTTAGGTTCGAGGTTAGGTTAGGTTATGTTAGGTTCGAGGTTAGGTTAGGTTAGGTTCTAGGTTAGGTTAGGTTAGGTTAGGTTCGAGGTTTGGTTAGGTTAGGTTAGGTTCGAGGTTAGATTAGGTTAGGTTAGGTTCGAAGTTAGGTTAGGTTAGGTTAGGTTCGAGGTTAGGTTAGGTTAGGTTAGGTTCGAGGTTAGGTTAGGTTAGGTTACGTTCCAGGTTTGGTTAGGTGAGGTTAGGTTCGAGGTTAGGTTAGGTTTGATTAGGTTAGGTTCGAGGTTAGGTTAGGTTAGGTTAGGTTCGAGGTTAGGTTAGGTTAGGTTTGAGGTTATGTGAGGTTAGGTTTGAGGTTATGTGAGGTTAAGTTTGAGGTTATGTGAGGTTAGGTTTGAGGTTATGTGAGGTTAGGTTTGAAGTTATGTGAGGTTAGGTTTGAGGTTATGTGAGGTTAGGTTTGAGTTTATGTGAGGTTAGGTTTGAGGCTATGTGAGGTTAGGTTTGAGGTTATGTGAGGTTAGGTTTGAGGTTATGTGAGGTTAGGTTTGAGGTTATGTGAGGTTAGGTTTGAGGTTATGTGAGGTTAGGTTTGAGGTTATGTGAGGTTAGGTTTGAGGTTATGTGAGGTTAGGTTTGAGGTTAGTTTAAGTTAGGTTAGGTTTGAGGTTAGGTTAGGTTTGAGGTTAGGTTAGGTTAGGTTATTTTTGAGGTTAGGTTAGGTTAGGTTAGGTTTGAGGTTAGGTTAGGTTAGGTTTGAGGTTAGGTTAGGTTAGGTTAGGTTTGAGGTTAGGTTAGGTTTGAGGTTAGTTTAGGTTAGGTTAGGTTTGAGGTTAGGTTAGGTTAGGTTAGGTTTGAGGTTAGGTTAGGTCAGGTTAAGTTTGAGGTTAGGTTAGGTTAGGTTTAAGGTTAGGTTAGGTTAGGTTAGGTTTGAGGTTTGGTTAGGTTAGGTTAGGTTTGAGGTTAGGTTAGGTTAGGTTTGAGGTTAGGTTAGGTTCGGTTAGGTTTGAGGTTAGGTTAGGTTAGGTTAGGTTTGAGGTTAGGTTAGGTTAGGTTTGAGGTTAGGTTAGGTTAGGTTTGAGGTTAGGTTAGGTTAGGTTAGGTTTGAAGTTAGGTTAGGTTAGGTTAGGTTTGAGGTTAGGTTAGGTTAGGTTAGGTTTGAGGTTAGGTTAGGTTTGAGGTTAGGTTAGGTTAGGTTAGGTTTGAGGTTAGGTTAGGTTAGGTTAGGTTTGAGGTTAGGTTAGGTTAGGTTAGGTTTGAGGTTTGGTTAGGTTAGGTTAGGTTAGGTTAGGTTTGAGGTTAGGTTAGGTTAGGTTTGACGTTAGGTTAGGTTAGGTTAGGTTTGAGGTTAGGTTAGGTTAGGTTAGGTTTGAGGTTAGGTTAGGTTAGGTTAGGTTTGAGGTTAGGTTAGGTTAGGTTAGGTTTGAGGTTAGGTTAGGTTAGGTTAGGTTAGAGATTAGGTTAGGTTAGGTTAGGTTTGAGGTTAGGTTAGGTTAGGTTTGAGGTTAGGTTAGGTTAGGTTAGGTTTGAGGTTAGGTTAGGTTTGAGGTTAGGTTAGGTTAGGTTTGAGGTTAGGTTAGGTTAGGTTAGGTTTGAGGTTAGGTTAGGTTAGGTTAGGTTTGAGGTTAGGTTAGGTTAGGTTAGGTTTGAGGTTAGTTTAGGTTAGGTTTAAGGTTAGGTTAGGTTAGGTTAGGTTTGAGGTTTGAGGTTATGTGAGGTTAGGTTTGAGGTTATGTGAGGTTAGGTTTGAGGTTATGTGAGGTTAGGTTTGAGGTTATGTGAGGTTAGGTTTGAGGTTATGTGAGGTTAGGTTTAAGGTTATGTGAGGTTAGGTTAGGTTAGGTTAGGTTAGGTTTGAGGTTATGTGAGGTTAGGTTTGAGGTTATGTGAGGTTAGGTTTGAGGTTATGTGAGGTTAGGTTTGAGGTTATGTGAGGTTAGGTTTGAGGTTATGTGAGGTTAGGTTTGAGGTTATGTGAGGTTAGGTTTGAGGTTATGTGAGGTTAGGTTTGAAGTTATGTGAGGTTAAGTTTGAGGTTATGAGAGGTTAGGTTTGAGGTTATGTGAGGTTAGGTTTAAAGTTATGTGAGGTTAGGTTTGAGGTTATGTGAGGTTAGGTTTGAGGTTATGTGAGGTTAGGTTTGAGGTTATGTGAAGTTAGGTTTGAGGTTATGTGAGGTTAGGTTTGAGGTTATGTGAGGTTAGGTTTGAAGTTATGTGAGGTTAGGTTTGAGGTTATGTGAGGTTAGGTTTGAGTTTATGTGAGGTTAGGTTTGAGGTTATGTGAGGTTAGGTTTGAGGTTATGTGAGGTTAGGTTTGAGGTTATGTGAGGTTAGGTTTGAGGTTATGTGAGGTTAGGTTTGAGGTTATGTGAGGTTAGGTTTGAGGTTATGTGAGGTTAGGTTTGAGGTTATGTGAGGTTAGGTTTGAGGTTAGTTTAAGTTAGGTTAGGTTTGAGGTTAGGTTAGGTTTGAGGTTAGGTTAAGTTAGGTTATTTTTGAGGTTAGGTTAGGTTAGGTTTGGTTTGAGGTTAGGTTAGGTTAGGTTAGGTTTGAGGTTAGGTTAGGTTAGGTTTGAGGTTATGTGAGGTTAGGTTTGAGGTTATGTGAGGTTAGGTTTGAGGTTATGTGAGGTTAGGTTTGAGGTTATGTGAGGTTAGGTTTGAGGTTATGTGAGGTTAGGTTTGAGGTTATGTGAGGTTAGGTTTGAGGTTATGTGAGGTTAGGTTTGAGGTTATGTGAGGTTAGGTTTGAGGTTATGTGAGGTTAGGTTTGAAGTTATGTGAGGTTAGGTTTGAAGTTATGTGAGGTTAGGTTTGAGGTTATGTGAGGTTAGGTTAGAAGTTATGTGAGGTTAGGTTTGAGGTTATGTGAGGTTAGGTTTGAGGTTATGTGAGGTTAGGTTTAAAGTTATGTGAGGTTAGGTTTGAGGTTATGTGAGGTTAGGTTTGAGGTTATGTGAGGTTAGGTTTGAGGTTATGTGAGGTTAGGTTTGAAGTTATGTGAGGTTAGGTTTGAAGTTATGTGAGGTTAGGTTTGAGGTTATGTGAGGTTAGGTTTGAGTTTATGTGAGGTTAGGTTTGAGGTTATGTGAGGTTAGGTTTGAGGTTATGTGAGGTTAGGATTGAGGTTATGTGAGGTTAGGTTTGAGGTTATGTGAGGTTAGGTTTGAGGTTATGTGAGGTTAGGTTTGAGGTTATGTGAGGTTAGGTTTGAGGTTATGTGAGGTTAGGTTTGAGGTTAGTTTAAGTTAGGTTAGGTTTGAGGTTAGGTTAGGTTTGAGGTTAGATTAGGTTAGGTTATTTTTGAGGTTAGGTTAGGTTAGGTTAGGTTTGAGGTTAGGTTAGGTTAGGTTTGAGGTTAGGTTAGGTTAGGTTAGGTTTGAGGTTAGGTTAGGTTTGAGGTTAGGTTAGGTTAGGTTAGGTTTGAGGTTAGGTTAGGTTAGGTTAGGTTTGAGGTTAGGTTAGGTCAGGTTAGGTTTGAGGTTAGGTTAGGTTTGGTTGAAGGTTAGGTTAAGTTAGGTTAGGTTTGAGGTTTGGTTAGGTTAGGTTAGGTTTGAGGTTAGGTTAGGTTAGGTTTGAGGTTAGGTTAGGTTAGGTTTGAGGTTAGGTTAGGTTAGGTTAGGTTTGAGGTTAGGTTAGGTTAGGTTAGGTTTGAGGTTAGGTTAGGTTAGGTTAGGTTTGAGGTTAGGTTAGGTTAGGTTTGAGGTTAGGTTAGGTTAGGTTTGAGGTTAGGTTAGGTTAGGTTAGGTTTGAAGTTAGGTTAGGTTAGGTTAGGTTTGAGGTTAGGTTAGGTTAGGTTAGGTTTGAGGTTAGGTTAGGTTTGAGGTTAGGTTAGGTTAGGTTAGGTTTGAGGTTAGGTTAGGTTAGGTTAGGTTTGAGGTTAGGTTAGGTTAGGTTAGGTTAGGTTAGGTTAGGTTAGGTTAGGTTAGGTTTGAGGTTAGGTTAGGTTAGGTTAGGTTTGAGGTTAGGTTAGGTTAGGTTAGGTTTGAGGTTAGGTTAGGTTAGGTTAGGTTTGAGATTAGGTTAGGTTAGGTTAGGTTTGAGATTAGGTTAGGTTAGGTTAGGTTTGAGGTTAGGTTAGGTTAGGTTAGGTTTGAGGTTAGGTTATGTTTGAGGTTATGTGAGGTTAGGTTTGAGGTTATGTGAGGTTAGGTTTGAGGTTATGTGAGGTTAGGTTTGAAGTTATGTGAGGTTAGGTTATGTGAGGTTAGGTTTGAGGTTATGTGAGGTTAGGTTTGAGGTTAGTTTAAGTTAGGTTAGGTTTGAGGTTAGGTTAGGTTTGAGGTTAGGTTAGGTTAGGTTATTTTTCAGGTTAGGTTAGGTTAGGTTAGGTTTGAGGTTAGGTTAGGTTAGGTTTGAGGTTAGGTTAGGTTAGGTTTGAGGTTAGGTTAGGTTAGGTTTGAGGTTAGGTTAGGTTAGGTTAGGTTTGAGGTTAGGTTAGGTTAGGTTAGGTTTGAGGTTAGGTTAGGTCAGGTTAAGTTTGAGGTTAGGTTAGGTTTGAGGTTAGGTTAGGTTTGAGGTTAGGTTAGGTTAGGTTAGGTTTAAGGTTAGGTTAGGTTAGGTTAGGTTTGAGGTTTGGTTAGGTTAGGTTAGGTTTGAGGTTAGGTTAGGTTAGGTTTGAGGTTAGGTTAGGTTAGGTTAGGTTTGAGGTTAGGTTAGGTTAGGTTAGGTTTGAGGTTAGGTTAGGTTAGGTTAGGTTTGAGGTTAGGTTAGGTTAGGTTTGAGGTTAGGTTAGGCTAGGTTTGAGGTTAGGTTAGGTTAGGTTAGGTTTGAAGTTAGGTTAGGTTAGGTTAGGTTTGAGGTTAGGTTAGGTTAGGTTAGGTTTGAGGTTAGGTTAGGTTTGAGGTTAGGTTAGGTTAGGTTAGGTTTGAGGTTAGGTTAGGTTAGGTTAGGTTTGAGGTTAGGTTAGGTTAGGTTAGGTTTGAGGTTTGGTTAGGTTAGGTTAGGTTTGAGGTTAGGTTAGGTTAGGTTAGGTTTGAGGTTAGGTTAGGTTAGGTTTGACGTTAGGTTAGGTTAGGTTAGGTTTGAGGTTAGGTTAGGTTAGGTTAGGTTTGAGGTTAGGTTAGGTTAGGTTAGGTTTGAGGTTAGGTTAGGTTAGGTTAGGTTTGAGGTTAGGTTAGGTTAGGTTAGGTTTGAGATTAGGTTAGGTTAGGTTAGGTTTGAGGTTAGGTTAGGTTAGGTTTGAGGTTAGGTTAGGTTAGGTTAGGTTTGAGGTTAGGTTAGGTTTGAGGTTAGGTTAGGTTAGGTTTGAGGTTAGGTTAGGTTAGGTTAGGTTTGAGGTTAGGTTAGGTTAGGTTAGGTTTGAGGTTAGGTTAGGTTAGGTTAGGTTTGAGGTTAGGTTAGGTTAGGTTTAAGGTTAGGTTAGGTTAGGTTTGAGGTTTGGTTAGGTTAGGTTAGGTTTGAGGTTAGGTTAGGTTAGGTTAGGTTTGAGGTTAGGTTAGGTTAGGTTAGGTTTGAGGTTATGTGAGGTTAGGTTTAAGGTTATGTGAGGTTAGGTTTGAGGTTATGTGAGGTTAGGTTTAAAGTTATGTGAGGTTAGGTTTGAGGTTATGTGAGGTTAGGTTTGAGGTTATGTGAGGTTAGGTTTGAGGTTATGTGAAGTTAGGTTTGAGGTTATGTGAGGTTAGGTTTGAGGTTATGTGAGGTTAGGTTTGAAGTTATGTGAGGTTAGGTTTGAGGTTATGTGAGGTTAGGTTTGAGTTTATGTGAGGTTAGGTTTGAGGTTATGTGAGGTTAGGTTTGAGGTTATGTGAGGTTAGGTTTGAGGTTATGTGAGGTTAGGTTTGAGGTTATTTGAGGTTAGGTTTGAGGTTATGTGAGGTTAGGTTTGAGGTTATGTGAGGTTAGGTTTGAGGTTATGTGAGGTTAGGTTTGAGGTTAGTTTAAGTTAGGTTAGGTTTGAGGTTAGGTTAGGTTTGAGGTTAGGTTAAGTTAGGTTATTTTTGAGGTTAGGTTAGGTTAGGTTTGGTTTGAGGTTAGGTTAGGTTAGGTTTGAGGTTATGTGAGGTTAGGTTTGAGGTTATGTGAGGTTAGGTTTGAGGTTATGTGAGGTTAGGTTTGAGGTTATGTGAGGTTAGGTTTGAGGTTATGTGAGGTTAGGTTTGAGGTTATGTGAGGTTAGGTTTGAGGTTATGTGAGGTTAGGTTTGAGGTTATGTGAGGTTAGGTTTGAAGTTATGTGAGGTTAGGTTTGAGGTTATGTGAGGTTAGGTTAGAAGTTATGTGAGGTTAGGTTTGAGGTTATGTGAGGTTAGGTTTGAGGTTATGTGAGGTTAGGTTTAAAGTTATGTGAGGTTAGGTTTGAGGTTATGTGAGGTTAGGTTTGAGGTTATGTGAGGTTAGGTTTGAGGTTATGTGAGGTTAGGTTTGAGGTTATGTGAGGTTAGGTTTGAAGTTATGTGAGGTTAGGTTTGAGGTTATGTGAGGTTAGGTTTGAGTTTATGTGAGGTTAGGTTTGAGGTTATGTGAGGTTAGGTTTGAGGTTATGTGAGGTTAGGATTGAGGTTATGTGAGGTTAGGTTTGAGGTTATGTGAGGTTAGGTTTGAGGTTATGTGAGGTTAGGTTTGAGGTTATGTGAGGTTAGGTTTGAGGTTATGTGAGGTTAGGTTTGAGGTTAGTTTAAGTTAGGTTAGGTTTGAGGTTAGGTTAGGTTTGAGGTTAGATTAGGTTAGGTTATTTTTGAGGTTAGGTTAGGTTAGGTTAGGTTTGAGGTTAGGTTAGGTTAGGTTTGAGGTTAGGTTAGGTTAGGTTAGGTTTGAGGTTAGGTTAGGTTTGAGGTTAGGTTAGGTTAGGTTAGGTTTGAGGTTAGGTTAGGTTAGGTTAGGTTTGAGGTTAGGTTTGGTCAGGTTAGGTTTGAGGTTAGGTTAGGTTTGGTTGAAGGTTAGGTTAAGTTAGGTTAGGTTTGAGGTTTGGTTAGGTTAGGTTAGGTTTGAGGTTAGGTTAGGTTAGGTTTGAGGTTAGGTTAGGTTAGGTTAGGTTTGAGGTTAGGTTAGGTTAGGTTAGGTTTGAGGTTAGGTTAGGTTAGGTTAGGTTTGAGGTTAGGTTAGGTTAGGTTTGAGGTTAGGTTAGGTTAGGTTTGAGGTTAGGTTAGGTTAGGTTAGGTTTGAAGTTAGGTTAGGTTAGGTTAGGTTTGAGGTTAGGTTAGGTTAGGTTAGGTTTGAGGTTAGGTTAGGTTTGAGGTTAGGTTAGGTTAGGTTAGGTTTTAGGTTAGGTTAGGTTAGGTTAGGTTTGAGGTTAGGTTAGGTTAGGTTAGGTTAGGTTAGGTTAGGTTAGGTTAGGTTAGGTTTGAGGTTAGGTTAGGTTAGGTTAGGTTTGAGGTTAGGTTAGGTTAGGTTAGGTTTGAGGTTAGGTTAGGTTAGGTTAGGTTTGAGATTAGGTTAGGTTAGGTTAGGTTTGAGATTAGGTTAGGTTAGGTTAGGTTTGAGGTTAGGTTAGGTTAGGTTAGGTTTGAGGTTAGGTTATGTTTGAGGTTATGTGAGGTTAGGTTTGAGGTTATGTGAGGTTAGGTTTGAGGTTATGTGAGGTTAGGTTTGAAATTATGTGAGGTTAGGTTATGTGAGGTTAGGTTTGAGGTTATGTGAGGTTAGGTTTGAGGTTAGTTTAAGTTAGGTTAGGTTTGAGGTTAGGTTAGGTTTGAGGTTAGGTTAGGTTAGGTTATTTTTCAGGTTAGGTTAGGTTAGGTTAGGTTTGAGGTTAGGTTAGGTTAGGTTTGAGGTTAGGTTAGGTTAGGTTTGAGGTTAGGTTAGGTTAGGTTTGAGGTTAGGTTAGGTTAGGTTAGGTTTGAGGTTAGGTTAGGTTAGGTTAGGTTTGAGGTTAGGTTAGGTCAGGTTAAGTTTGAGGTTAGGTTAGGTTTGAGGTTAGGTTAGGTTTGAGGTTAGGTTAGGTTAGGTTAGGTTTAAGGTTAGGTTAGGTTAGGTTAGGTTTGAGGTTTGGTTAGGTTAGGTTAGGTTTGAGGTTAGGTTAGGTTAGGTTTGAGGTTAGGTTAGGTTAGGTTAGGTTTGAGGTTAGGTTAGGTTAGGTTAGGTTTGAGGTTAGGTTAGGTTAGGTTAGGTTTGAGGTTAGGTTAGGTTAGGTTTGAGGTTAGGTTAGGCTAGGTTTGAGGTTAGGTTAGGTTAGGTTAGGTTTGAAGTTAGGTTAGGTTAGGTTAGGTTTGAGGTTAGGTTAGGTTAGGTTAGGTTTGAGGTTAGGTTAGGTTTGAGGTTAGGTTAGGTTAGGTTAGGTTTGAGGTTAGGTTAGGTTAGGTTAGGTTTGAGGTTAGGTTAGGTTAGGTTAGGTTTGAGGTTTGGTTAGGTTAGGTTAGGTTTGAGGTTAGGTTAGGTTAGGTTAGGTTTGAGGTTAGGTTAGGTTAGGTTTGACGTTAGGTTAGGTTAGGTTAGGTTTGAGGTTAGGTTAGGTTAGGTTAGGTTTGAGGTTAGGTTAGGTTAGGTTAGGTTTGAGGTTAGGTTAGGTTAGGTTAGGTTTGAGGTTAGGTTAGGTTAGGTTAGGTTTGAGATTAGGTTAGGTTAGGTTAGGTTTGAGGTTAGGTTAGGTTAGGTTATGTTTGAGGTTAGGTTAGGTTTGAGGTTAGGTTAGGTTAGGTTTGAGGTTAGGTTAGGTTAGGTTAGGTTTGAGGTTAGGTTAGGTTAGGTTAGGTTTGAGGTTAGGTTAGGTTAGGTTAGGTTTGAGGTTAGGTTAGGTTAGGTTTAAGGTTAGGTTAGGTTAGGTTAGGTTTGAGGTTTGGTTAGGTTAGGTTAGGTTTGAGGTTAGGTTAGGTTAGGTTAGGTTTGAGGTTAGGTTAGGTTAGGTTAGGTTTGAGGTTATGTGAGGTTAGGTTTAAGGTTATGTGAGGTTAGGTTTGAGGTTATGTAAGGTTAGGTTTGAGGTTATGTGAGGTTAGGTTTGAGGTTATGTGAGGTTAGGTTTGAGGTTATGTGAGGTTAGGTTTAAGGTTATGTGAGGTTAGGTTAGGTTAGGTTAGGTTAGGTTTGAGGTTATGTGAGGTTAGGTTTGAGGTTATGTGAGGTTAGGTTTGAGGTTATGTGAGGTTAGGTTTGAGGTTATGTGAGGTTAGGTTTGAGGTTATGTGAGGTTAGGTTTGAGGTTATGTGAGGTTAGGTTTGAAGTTATGTGAGGTTAAGTTTGAGGTTATGTGAGGTTAGCTTTGAGGTTATGTGAGGTTAGGTTTAAAGTTATGTGAGGTTAGGTTTGAGGTTATGTGAGGTTAGGTTTGAGGTTATGTGAGGTTAGGTTTGAGGTTATGTGAGGTTAGGTTTGAGGTTATGTGAGGTTAGGTTTGAGGTTATGTGAGGTTAGGTTTGAAGTTATGTGAGGTTAGGTTTGAGGTTATGTGAGGTTAGGTTTGAGTTTATGTGAGGTTAGGTTTGAGGTTATGTGAGGTTAGGTTTGAGGTTATGTGAGGTTAGGTTTGAGGTTATGTGAGGTTAGGTTTGAGGTTAGTTTAAGTTAGGTTAGGTTTGAGGTTAGGTTAGGTTTGAGGTTAGGTTAGGTTAGGTTATTTTTGAGGTTAGGTTAGGTTAGGTTAGGTTTGAGGTTAGGTTAGGTTAGGTTAGGTTTGAGGTTAGGTTAGGTTAGGTTAGGTTTGAGATTAGGTTAGGTTAGGTTAGGTTTGAGGTTAGGTTAGGTTAGGTTTGAGGTTAGGTTAGGTTAGGTTAGGTTTGAGGTTAGGTTAGGTTTGAGGTTAGGTTAGGTTAGGTTTGAGGTTAGGTTAGGTTAGGTTAGGTTTGAGGTTAGGTTAGGTTAGGTTAGGTTTGAGGTTAGGTTAGGTTAGGTTAGGTTTGAGGTTAGGTTAGGTTAGGTTTAAGGTTAGGTTAGGTTAGGTTAGGTTTGAGGTTAGGTTAGGTTAGGTTTAAGGTTAGGTTAGGTTAGGTTTGAGGTTTGAGGTTATGTGAGGTTAGGTTTGAGTTTATGTGAGGTTAAATTTGAGGTTATGTGAGGTTAGGTTTGAGGTTATGTGAGGTTAGGTTTGAGGTTATGTGAGGTTAGGTTTGAGGTTAGTTTAAGTTAGGTTAGGTTTGAGGTTAGGTTAGGTTTG
>JAWQEG010002194.1:37500-45000 GCA_033782935.1 Petrolisthes cinctipes | reverse complement strand
TTTGAGGTTAGGTTAGGTTTGAGGTTAGGTTAGGTTAGGTTAGGTTTGAGGTTAGGTTAGGTTAGGTTAGGTTTGAGGTTAGGTTAGGTCAGGTTAGGTTTGAGGTTAGGTTAGGTTAGGTTTAAGGTTAGGTTAGGTTAGGTTAGGTTTGAGGTTTGGTTAGGTTAGGTTAGGTTTGAGGTTAGGTTAGGTTAGGTTTGAGGTTAGGTTAGGTTAGGTTAGGTTTGAGGTTAGGTTAGGTTAGGTTAGGTTTGAGGTTAGGTTAGGTTAGGTTAGGTTTGAGGTTAGGTTAGGTTAGGTTTGAGGTTAGGTTAGGTTATTTTTGAGGTTAGGTTAGGTTAGGTTAGGTTTGAGGTTATGTGAGGTTAGGTTTGAGGTTATGTGAGGTTAGGTTAGGTTAGGTTAGGTTAGGTTAGGTTTGAGGTTAGGTTAGGTTTGAGGTTAGGTTAGGTTAGGTTTGAGGTTAGGTTAGGTTAGGTTAGGTTTGAGGTTAGGTTAGGTTAGGTTAGGTTTGAGGTTAGGTTAGGTTAGGTTAGGTTTGAGGTTAGGTTAGGTTAGGTTTAAGGTTAGGTTAGGTTAGGTTAGGTTTGAGGTTTGAGGTTATGTGAGGTTAGGTTTGAGTTTATGTGAGGTTAAATTTGAGGTTATGTGAGGTTAGGTTTGAGGTTATGTGAGGTTAGGTTTGAGGTTATGTGAGGTTAGGTGAGGTTAGGTTAGGTTAGGTTAGGTTAGGTTAGGTTAGGTTAGGTTAGGTTTGAGGTTATGTGAGGTTAGGTTTGAGGTTAGTTTAAGTTAGGTTAGGTTAGGTTAGGTTAGGTTAGGTTAGGTTTGAGGTTAGGTTAGGTTAGGTTAAGTTTGAGGTTAGGTTAGGTTAGGTTTGAGGTTAGGTTAGGTTAGGTTAGGTTTGAGGTTAGGTTAGGTTAGGTTTGAGGTTTGGTTAGGTTAGGTTTGAGGTTAGGTTAGGTTAGGTTAGGTTTGAAGTTAGGTTAGGTTAGGTTTGAGGTTAGGTTAGGTTAAGTTAGGTTAGGTTAGGTTAGGTTAGGTTTGAGGTTATGTGAGGTTAGGTTTGAGGTTAGTTTAAGTTAGGTTAGGTTAGGTTAGGTTAGGTTTGAGGTTAGGTTAGGTTAGGTTAGGTTTGAGGTTAGGTTAGGTTAGGTTAGGTTTGAGGTTAGGTTAGGTTAGGTTAGGTTTGAGGTTAGGTTAGGTTAGGTTAGGTTTGAGGTTAGGTTAGGTTAGGTTTGAGGTTAGGTTAGGTTAGGTTTGAGGTTAGGTTAGGTTAGGTTTGAGGTTAGGTTAGGTTAGGTTAGATTTGAAGTTAGGTTAGGTTAGGTTTGAGGTTAGGTTAGGTTAGGTTAGGTTTGAGGTTAGGTTAGGTTGGGTTAGGTTAGGTTAGGTTAGGTTAGGTTAGGTGAGGTTTGAGGTTATGTGAGGTTAGGTTTGAGGTTATGTGAGGTTAGGTTTGAGGTTATGTGAGGTTAGGTTTGAGGTTATGTGAGGTTAGGTTTGAGGTTATGTGAGGTTAGGTTTGAGGTTATGTGAGGTTAGGTTAGGTTTGGTCTGAGGTTAGGTTAGGTTAGGTTTGAGGTTAGGTTAGGTTGGGTTAGGTTAGGTTTGAGGTTAGGTGAGGTTAGGTTTGAGGTTATGTGAGGTTAGGGTTGAGGTTATGTGAGGTTAGGTTTGAGGATATGTGAAGTTAGGTTTGAGTTTATGTGAGGTTAGGTTTGAGGTTATGTGAGGTTAGGTTTGAAGTTATGTGAGGTTAGGTTTGAGGTTATGTGAGGTTAGGTTTGAGGTTATGTGAGGTTAGGTTTGAGGTTATGTGAGGTTAGGTTTGAAGTTATGTGAGGTTAGGTTTGAGGTTATGTGAGGTTAGGTTTGAGGTTATGTGAGGTTAGGTTTGAGGTTTTGTGAGGTTAGGTTTGAGGTTATGTGAGGTTAGGTTTGAGGTTATGTGAGGTTAGGTTTGAGGTTATGTGAGGTTAGGTTTGAGGTTATGTGAGGTTAGGTTTGAGTTATGTGAGGTTAGGTTTGAGTTATGTGAGGTTAGGTTTGAGGTTATGTGAGGTTAGGTTTGAGGTTATGTGAGGTTAGGTTTGAGGTTATGTGAGGTTAGGTTTGAGGCTATGTGAGGTTAGGTTTGATGTTATGTGAGGTTAGTTTTGAGGTTATGTGAGGTTAGGTTTGAGGTTATGTGAGATTAGGTTTGAGGTTATGTGAGGTTAGGTTAGGTTTGAGGTTAGGTTAGGTTATGTTAGGTTTGAGGTTTGGTTAGCTTAGGTTAGGTTTGAGGTTAGGTTAGGTTAGGTTAGGTTTGAGGTTAGGTTAGGTTAGGTTAGGTTTGACGTTAGGTTAGGTTAGGTTAGGTTTGAGGTTAGGTTAGGTTTGAGGTTAGGTTAGGTTAGGTTAGGTTTGAGGTTAGGTTAGGTTAGGTTAGGTTTGAGGTTAGGTTAGGTTAGGTTAGGTTTGAGATTAGGTTAGGTTAGGTTAGGTTTGAGGTTAGGTTAGGTTAGGTTAGGTTTGAGGTTATGTGAGGTTAGGTTTAAGGTTATGTGAGGTTAGGTTTGAGGTTATGTGAGGTTAGGTTTGAGGTTATGTGAGGTTAGGTTTGAGGTTATGTGAGGTTAGGTTTGAGGTTATGTGAGGTTAGGTTTGAGGTTATGTGAGGTTAGGTTTGAGATTATGTGAGGTTAGGTTTGAGGTTATGTGAGGTTAGGTTTGAGGTTATGTGAGGTTAGGTTTGAGGTTAGGTTAGGTTAGGTTTGAGGTTATGTGAGGTTAGGTTTGAGGTTATGTGAGGTTAGGTTTGAGGTTATGTGAGGTTAGGTTTGAGGTTATGTGAGGTTAGGTTTGAGGTTATGTGAGGTTAGGTTTGAGGTTATGTGAGGTTAGGTTTGAGGTTATGTGAGGTTAGGTTTGAGGTTATGTGAGGTTAGGTTTGAGGTTATGTGAGGTTAGGTTTAAAGTTATGTGAGGTTAGGTTTGAGGTTATGTGAGGTTAGGTTTGAGGTTATGTGAGGTTAGGTTTGAGGTTATGTGAGGTTAGGTTTGAGGTTATGTGAGGTTAGGTTTGAGGTTATGTGAGGTTAGGTTTGAAGTCATGTGAGGTTAGGTTTGAGGTTATGTGAGGTTAGGTTTGAGTTTATGTGAGGTTAGGTTTGAGGTTATGTGAGGTTAGGTTTGAGGTTATGTGAGGTTAGGTTTGAGGTTATGTGAGGTTAGGTTTGAGGTTATGTGAGGTTAGGTTTGAGGTTATGTGAGGTTAGGTTTGAGGTTATGTGAGGTTAGGTTTGAGGTTATGTGAGGTTAGGTTTGAGGTTAGTTTAAGTTAGGTTAGGTTTGAGGTTAGGTTAGGTTTGAGGTTAGGTTAGGTTAGGTTATTTTTGAGGTTAGGTTAGGTTAGGTTAGGTTTGAGGTTAGGTTAGGTTAGGTTTGAGGTTAGGTTAGGTTAGGTTAGGTTTGAGGTTAGGTTAGGTTTGAGGTTAGGTTAGGTTAGGTTAGGTTTGAGGTTAGGTTAGGTTAGGTTAGGTTTGAGGTTAGGTTAGGTCAGGTTAGGTTTGAGGTTTGGTTAGGTTAGGTTAGGTTTGAGGTTAGGTTAGGTTAGGTTTGAGGTTTGGTTAGGTTAGGTTAGGGTTGAGGTTAGGTTAGGTTAGGTTTGAGGTTAGGTTAGGTTAGGTTAGGTTTGAGGTTAGGTTAGGTTAGGTTAGGTTTGAGGTTAGGTTAGGTTAGGTTAGGTTTGAGGTTAGGTTAGGTTAGGTTTGAGGTTAGGTTAGGTTATTTTTGAGGTTAGGTTAGGTTAGGTTAGGTTTGAGGTTATGTGAGGTTAGGTTTGAGGTTATGTGAGGTTAGGTTAGGTTAGGTTAGGTTAGGTTAGGTTTGAGGTTAGGTTAGGTTAGGTTTGAGGTAATGTTAGGTTAGGTTAGGTTTGAGGTTAGGTTAGGTTAGGTTTGAGGTTAGGTTAGGTTAGGTTAGGTTTGAGGTTAGGTTAGGTTAGGTTTGAGGTTAGGTTAGGTTAGGTTTGAGGTTAGGTTAGGTTAGGTTAGGTTTGAAGTTAGGTTAGGTTAGGTTTGAGGTTAGGTTAGGTTAAGTTAGGTTAGGTTAGGTTAGGTTTGAGGTTATGTGAGGTTAGGTTTGAGGTTAGTTTAAGTTAGGTTAGGTTAGGTTAGGTTAGGTTAGGTTAGGTTTGAGGTTAGGTTAGGTTAGGTTAGGTTTGAGGTTAGGTTAGGTTAGGTTAGGTTTGAGGTTAGGTTAGGTTAGGTTAGGTTTGAGGTTAGGTTAGGTTAGGTTTGAGGTTAGGTTAGGTTAGGTTTGAGGTTAGGTTAGGTTAGGTTAGGTTTGAAGTTAGGTTAGGTTAGGTTTGAGGTTAGGTTAGGTTAGGTTAGGTTTGAGGTTAGGTTAGGTTGGGTTAGGTTAGGTTAGGTTAGGTTAGGTTAGGTGAGGTTTGAGGTTATGTGAGGTTAGGTTTGAAGTTATGTGAGGTTAGGTTTGAGGTTATGTGAGGTTAGGTTTGAGGTTATGTGAGGTTAGGTTTGAGGTTATGTGAGGTTAGGTTTGAGGTTATGTGAGGTTAGGTTAGGTTTGGTCTGAGGTTAGGTTAGGTTAAGTTTGAGGTTAGGTTAGGTTGGGTTAGGTTAGGTTTGAGGTTAGGTGAGGTTAGGTTTGAGGTTATGTGAGGTTAGGGTTGAGGTTATGTGAGGTTAGGTTTGAGGATATGTGAGGTTAGGTTTGAGTTTATGTGAGGTTAGGTTTGAGGTTATGTGAGGTTAGGTTTGAAGTTATGTGAGGTTAGGTTTGAGGTTATGTGAGGTTAGGTTTGAGGTTATGTGAGGTTAGGTTTGAGGTTATGTGAGGTTAGGTTTGAAGTTATGTGAGGTTAGGTTTGAGGTTATGCAAGGTTAGGTTTGAGGTTATGTGAGGTTAGGTTTGAGGTTTTGTGAGGTTAGGTTTGAGGTTATGTGAGGTTAGGTTTGAGGTTATGTGAGGTTAGGTTTGAGGTTATGTGAGGTTAGGTTTGAGGTTATGTGAGGTTAGGTTTGAGTTATGTGAGGTTAGGTTTGAGGTTATGTGAGGTTAGGTTTGAGGTTATGTGAGGTTAGGTTTGAGGTTATGTGAGGTTAGGTTTGAGGTTATGTGAGGTTAGGTTTGAGGCTATGTGAGGTTAGGTTTGATGTTATGTGAGGTTAGGTTTGAGGTTATGTGAGGTTAGGTTTGAGGTTATGTGAGATTAGGTTTGAGGTTATGTGAGGTTAGGTTAGGTTTGAGGTTAGGTTAGGTTATGTTAGGTTTGAGGTTTGGTTAGCTTAGGTTAGGTTTGAGGTTAGGTTAGGTTAGGTTAGGTTTGAGGTTAGGTTAGGTTAGGTTAGGTTTGACGTTAGGTTAGGTTAGGTTAGGTTTGAGGTTAGGTTAGGTTAGGTTTGAGGTTAGGTTAGGTTAGGTTAGGTTTGAGGTTAGGTTAGGTTAGGTTAGGTTTGAGGTTAGGTTAGGTTAGGTTTGAGGTTAGGTTAGGTTAGGTTAGGTTTGAGGTTAGGTTAGGTTAGGTTAGGTTTGAGGTTAGGTTAGGTTAGGTTAGGTTTGAGATTAGGTTAGGTTAGGTTAGGTTTGAGGTTAGGTTAGGTTAGGTTTGAGGTTAGGTTAGGTTAGGTTAGGTTAGGTTTGAGGTTTGGTTAGGTTAGGTTAGGTTTGAGGTTAGGTTAGGTTAGGTTAGGTTTGAGGTTAGGTTAGGTTAGGTTAGGTTTGAGGTTAGGTTAGGTTTGAGGTTAGGTTAGGTTAGGTTAGGTTTGAGGTTAGGTTAGGTTAGGTTAGGTTTGAGGTTAGGTTAGGTTAGGTTAGGTTTGAGGTTTGGTTAGGTTAGGTTAGGTTTGAGGTTAGGTTGGGTTAGGTTAGGTTTGAGGTTAAGTGAGGTTAGGTTTGAGGTTATGTTAGGTTAGGTTAGGTTTGAGGTTAGGTTAGGTTAGGTTTGAGGTTAGGTTTGAGGTTAGGTTAGGTTTGAGGTTAGGTTAGGTTAGGTTAGGTTTGAGGTTAGGTTAGGTTAGGTTAGGTTTGAGGTTAGGTTAGGTTAGGTTAGGTTTGAGGTTAGGTTAGGTTAGGTTTAAGGTTAGGTTAGGTTAGGTTAGGTTTAATGTTTGGTTAGGTTAGGTTAGGTTTGAGGTTAGGTTAGGTTTGAGGTTAGGTTAGGTTAGGTTAGGTTTGAGGTTAGGTTAGGTTAGGTTAGGTTTGAGGATAGGTTAGGTTAGGTTAGGTTTGAGGTTAGGTTAGGTTAGGTTAGGTTTGAGGTTAGGTTAGGTTAGGTTTGAGGTTAGGTTAGGTTAGGTTTGAGGTTAGGTTAGGTTAGGTTAGGTTTGAAGTTAGGTTAGGTTAGGTTTGAGGTTAGGTTAGGTTAGGTTAGGTTTGAGGTTAGGTTAGGTTGGGTTAGGTTAGGTTAGGTTAGGTTAGGTTAGGTGAGGTTTGAGGTTATGTGAGGTTAGGTTTGAGGTTATGTGAGGTTAGGTTTGAGGTTATGTGAGGTTAGGTTTGAGGTTATGTGAGGTTAGGTTTGAGGTTATGTGAGGTTAGGTTTGAGGTTATGTGAGGTTAGGTTTGAGGTTATGTGAGGTTAGGTTTGAGGTTATGTGAGGTTAGGTTTGAGGTTATGTGAGGTTAGGTTTGAGGTTATGTGAGGTTAGGTTTGAGGTTAGGTTAGGTTAGGTTTGAGGTTATGTGAGGTTAGGTTTGAGGTTAAGTGAGGTTAGGTTTGAGGTTATGTGAGGTTAGATTTGAGGTTATGTGAGGTTAGGTTTGAGGTTATGTGAGGTTAGGTTTGAGGTTATGTGAGGTTAGGTTTGAGGTTATGTGAGGTTAGGTTTGAAGTTATGTGAGGTTAGGTTTGAGGTTATGTGAGGTTAGGTTTGAGGTTATGTGAGGTTAGGTTTAAAGTTATGTGAGGTTAGGTTTGAGGTTATGTGAGGTTAGGTTTGAGGTTATGTGAGATTAGGTTTGAGGTTATGTGAGGTTAGGTTTGTGGTTATGTGAGGTTAGGTTTGAGGTTATGTGAGGTTAGGTTTGAAGTTATGTGAGGTTAGGTTCGAGGTTATGTGAGGTTAGGTTTGAGTTTATGTGAGGTTAGGTTTGAGGTTATGTGAGGTTAGGTTTGAGGTTATGTGAGGTTAGGTTTGAGGTTATGTGAGGTTAGGTTTGAGGTTATGTGAGGTTAGGTTTGAGGTTATGTGAGGTTAGGTTTGAGGTTATGTGAGGTTAGGTTTGAGGTTATGTGAGGTTAGGTTTGAGGTTAGTTTAAGTTAGGTTAGGTTTGAGGTTAGGTTAGGTTTGAGGTTAGGTTAGGTTAGGTTATTTTTGAGGTTAGGTTAGGTTAGGTTAGGTTTGAGGTTAGGTTAGGTTAGGTTTGAGGTTAGGTTAGGTTAGGTTAGGTTTGAGGTTAGGTTAGGTTAGGTTAGGTTTGAGGTTAGGTTAGGTTTGAGGTTAGGTTAGGTTAGGTTAGGTTAGGTTAGGTTAGGTTAGGTTAGGTTT
>JAWQEG010002194.1:0-17500 GCA_033782935.1 Petrolisthes cinctipes | reverse complement strand
CCTAACCAAACCTCAAACCTAACCTAACCTAACCTAACCTTAAACCTAACCTAACCTAACCTCAAACCTAACCTAACCTAACCTAACCTCAAACCTAACCTAACCTAACCTAACCTCAAACCTAACCTAACCTAACCTAACCTCAAACTTAACCTAACATAACCTTAAACCTAACCTAACCTCAAACCTAACCTAACCTAACCTAACCTAAAACCTAACCTAACCTAACCTCAAACCTAACCTAACCTAACCTAATCTCAAACCTAACCTAACCTAACCTAACCTCAAACCTAACCTAGCCTAACCTAACCTCAAACCTAACCTAACCTAACCTAACCTCAAAAATAACCTAACCTAACCTAACCTCAAACCTAATCTAACTTAAACTAACCTCAAACCTAACCTCACATAACCTCAAACCTAACCTCACATAGCCTCAAACCTAACCTCACATAACATCAAACCTAACCTCACATAACCTCAAACCTAACCTCACATAACCTCAAACCTAACCTCACATAACCTCAAACCTAACCTCACATAACCTCAAATTTAACCTCACATAAACTCAAACCTAACCTCACATAACCTCAAACCTCAAACCTAACCTAACCTAACCTAACCTTAAACCTAACCTAACCTAACCTCAAACCTAACCTAACCTAACCTAACCTCAAACCTAACCTAACCTAACCTAACCTAACCTAACCTAACCTAACCTCAAACCTAACCTAACCTAACCTCAAACCTAACCTAACCTCAAACCTAACCTAACCTAACCTAACCTCAAACCTAACCTAACCTAACCTCAAACCTAACCTAACCTAACCTAATCTCAAACCTAACCTAACCTAACCTAACCTCAAACCTAACCTAACCTAACCTAACCTCAAACCTAACCTAACCTAACCTAACCTCAAAAATAACCTAACTTAACCTAACATCAAACCTAACCTAACCTCAAACCTAACCTAACTTAAACTAACCTCAAACATAACCTCACATAACCTCAAACCTAACCTCACATAACCTCAAACCTAACCTCACATAACCTCAAACCTAACCTCACATAACCTCAAACCTAACCTCACATAACCTCAAACCTAACCTCACATAACCTCAAACCTAACCTCACATAACCTCAAACCTAACCTCACATAAACTCAAACCTAACCTCACATAACCTCAAACCTAACCTCACATAACTTCAAACCTAACCTCACATAACCTCAAACCTAACCTCACATAACCTCAAACCTAACCTCACATAACCTCAAACCTAACCTCACATAACCTCAAACCTAACCTCACATAACCTCAAACCTAACCTCACATAACTTTAAACCTAACCTCAAATAACCTCAAACCTAACCTCACATAACCTCAAACTTAACCTCACATAACTTCAAACCTAACCTCACATAACCTCAAACCTAACCTCACATAACCTCAAACCTAACCTCACATAACCTCAAACCTAACCTCACATAACCTCAAACCTAACCTCACATAACCTCAAACCTAACCTCACATAACCTCAAACCTAACCTCACATAACCTCAAACCTAACCTCACATAACCTCATACCTAACCTCACATAACCTCAAACCTAACCTCACATAACCTCAAGCCTAACCTCACATAACCTCAAACCTAACCTCACATAACCTCAAACCTAACCTCACATAACCTCAAACCTAACCTCACATAACCTCAAACCTAACCTCACATAACCTCAAACCTAACCTCACATAACCTTAAACCTAACCTCACATAACCTCAAACCTAACTTAACCCTCAAACCTAACCTCACATAACCTTAAACCTAACCTCACATAACCTCAAACCTAACTTAACCTAACCTAACCTCAAACCTAACCTAACCTAACCTAACCTCAAACCTAACCTAACCTAACCAAACCTCAAACCTAACCTAACCTAACCTAACCTTAAACCTAACCTAACCTAACCTCAAACCTAACCTAACCTAACCTAACCTCAAACCTAACCTAACCTAACCTAACCTCAAACCTAACCTAACCTAACCTAACCTCAAACCTAACCTAACCTAACTTCAAACCTAACCTAACCTCAAACCTAACCTAACCTAACCTAACCTCAAACCTAACCTAACCTAACCTCAAACCTAACCTAACCTAACCTAATCTCAAACCTAACCTAACCTAACCTAACCTCAAACCTAACCTAACCTAACCTAACCTCAAACCTAACCTAACCTAGCCTAACCTCAAACCTAACCTAACCTAACCTAACCTCAAACCTAACCTAACCTAACCTAACGTCAAACCTAACCTAACCTAACCTCAAGCCTAACCTAACCTAACCTAACCTCAAACCTAACCTAACCTAACCAAACCTCAAACCTAACCTAACCTAACCTAACCTCAAACCTAACCTAACCTAACCTAACCTGAAACCTAACCTAACCTAACCTAACCTCAAACCTAACCTAACCTCAAACCTAACCTAACCTAACCTAACCTCAAACCTAACCTAACCTAACTTCAAACCTAACCTAACCTAACCTAACCTCAAACCTAACCTAACCTAACCTCAAACCTAACCTAACCTAACCTCAAACCTAACCTAACCTAACCTAACCTCAAACCTAACCTAACCTAACCTAACCTCAAACCTAACCTAACCTAACCTAACCTCAAACCTAACCTAACCTAACCTAACCTCAAACCTAACCTAACCTAACTTCAAACCTAACCTAACCTCAAACCTAACCTAACCTAACCTCAAACCTAACCTAACCTAACCTCAAACCTAACCTAACCTAACCTAATCTCAAACCTAACCTAACCTAACCTAACCTCAAACCTAACCTAACCTAACCTAACCTCAAACCTAACCTAACCTAGCCTAACCTCAAACCTAACCTAACCTAACCTAACCTTAAACCTAACCTAACCTAACCTAACGTCAAACCTAACCTAACCTAACCTCAAGCCTAACCTAACCTAACCTAACCTCAAACCTAACCTAACCTAACCAAACCTCAAACCTAACCTAACCTAACCTAACCTCAAACCTAACCTAACCTAACCTAACCTCAAACCTAACCTAACCTAATCTAACCTCAAACCTAACCTAACCTCAAACCTAACCTAACCTAACCTAACCTCAAACCTAACCTAACCTAACTTCAAACCTAACCTAACCTAACCTAACCTCAAACCTAACCTAACCTAACCTCAAACCTAACCTAACCTAACCTCAAACCTAACCTAACCTAACCTAACCTCAAACCTAACCTAACCTAACCTAACCTCAAACCTAACCTAACCTAACCTAACCTCAAACCTAGCCTAACCTAACCTCAAACCTAACCTAACCTAACCAAACCTCAAACCTAACCTAACCTAACCTAACCTTAAACCTAACCTAACCTAACCTCAAACCTAACCTGACCTAACCTAACCTCAAACCTAACCTAACCTAACCTAACCTCAAACCTAACCTAACCTAACCTAACCTCAAACCTAACCTAACCTAACCTCAAACCTAACCTAACCTAACCTCAAACCTAACCTAACTTAACCTCAAACCTAACCTAACCTAACCTAACCTCAAAAATAACCTAACCTAACCTAACCTCAAACCTAACCTAACCTCAAACCTAACCTAACTTAAACTAACCTCAAACCTAACCTCACATAACCTCAAACCTAACCTCACATAGCCTAACCTCACATAACTTCAAACCTAACCTCACATAACCTCAAACCTAACCTCACATAACCTCAAACGTAACCTCACATAACCTCAAACCTAACCTCACATAACCTCAAACCTAACCTCACATAGGTTAGGTTAGGTTAGGTTAGGTTAGGTTGTTAGGTTAGGTTAGGTTAGGTTAGGTTAGGTTAGGTTAGGTTAGGTTAGGTTAGGTTAGGTTAGGTTAGGTTAGGTTAGGTTAGGTTAGGTTAGGTTAGGTTAGGTTAGGTTAGGTTAGGTTAGGTTAGGTTAGGTTAGGTTAGGTTAGGTTAGGTTAGGTTAGGTTAGGTTAGGTTAGGTTAGGTTAGGTTAGGTTAGGTTAGGTTAGGTTAGGTTAGGTTAGGTTAGGTTAGGTTAGGTTAGGTTAGGTTAGGTTAGGTTAGGTTAGGTTAGGTTAGGTTAGGTTAGGTTAGGTTAGGTTAGGTTAGGTTAGGTTAGGTTAGGTTAGGTTAGGTTAGGTTAGGTTAGGTTAGGTTAGGTTAGGTTAGGTTAGGTTAGGTTAGGTTAGGTTAGGTTAGGTTAGGTTAGGTTAGGTTAGGTTAGGTTAGGTTAGGTTAGGTTAGGTTAGGTTAGGTTAGGTTAGGTTAGGTTAGGTTAGGTTAGGTTAGGTTAGGTTAGGTTAGGTTAGGTTAGGTTAGGTTAGGTTAGGTTAGGTTAGGTTAGGTTAGGTTAGGTTAGGTTAGGTTAGGTTAGGTTAGGTTAGGTTAGGTTAGGTTAGGTTAGGTTAGGTTAGGTTAGGTTAGGTTAGGTTAGGTTAGGTTAGGTTAGGTTAGGTTAGGTTAGGTTAGGTTAGGTTAGGTTAGGTTAGGTTAGGTTAGGTTAGGTTAGGTTAGGTTAGGTTAGGTTAGGTTAGGTTAGGTTAGGTTAGGTTAGGTTAGGTTAGGTTAGGTTAGGTTAGGTTAGGTTAGGTTAGGTTAGGTTAGGTTAGGTTAGGTTAGGTTAGGTTAGGTTAGGTTAGGTTAGGTTAGGTTAGGTTAGGTTAGGTTAGGTTAGGTTAGGTTAGGTTAGGTTAGGTTAGGTTAGGTTAGGTTAGGTTAGGTTAGGTTAGGTTAGGTTAGGTTAGGTTAGGTTAGGTTAGGTTAGGTTAGGTTAGGTTAGGTTAGGTTAGGTTAGGTTAGGTTAGGTTAGGTTAGGTTAGGTTAGGTTAGGTTAGGTTAGGTTAGGTTAGGTTAGGTTAGGTTAGGTTAGGTTAGGTTAGGTTAGGTTAGGTTAGGTTAGGTTAGGTTAGGTTAGGTTAGGTTAGGTTAGGTTAGGTTAGGTTAGGTTAGGTTAGGTTAGGTTAGGTTAGGTTAGGTTAGGTTAGGTTAGGTTAGGTTAGGTTAGGTTAGGTTAGGTTAGGTTAGGTTAGGTTAGGTTAGGTTAGGTTAGGTTAGGTTAGGTTAGGTTAGGTTAGGTTAGGTTAGGTTAGGTTAGGTTAGGTTAGGTTAGGTTAGGTTAGGTTAGGTTAGGTTAGGTTAGGTTAGGTTAGGTTAGGTTAGGTTAGGTTAGGTTAGGTTAGGTTAGGTTAGGTTAGGTTAGGTTAGGTTAGGTTAGGTTAGGTTAGGTTAGGTTAGGTTAGGTTAGGTTAGGTTAGGTTAGGTTAGGTTAGGTTAGGTTAGGTTAGGTTAGGTTAGGTTAGGTTAGGTTAGGTTAGGTTAGGTTAGGTTAGGTTAGGTTAGGTTAGGTTAGGTTAGGTTAGGTTAGGTTAGGTTAGGTTAGGTTAGGTTAGGTTAGGTTAGGTTAGGTTAGGTTAGGTTAGGTTAGGTTAGGTTAGGTTAGGTTAGGTTAGGTTAGGTTAGGTTAGGTTAGGTTAGGTTAGGTTAGGTTAGGTTAGGTTAGGTTAGGTTAGGTTAGGTTAGGTTAGGTTAGGTTAGGTTAGGTTAGGTTAGGTTAGGTTAGGTTAGGTTAGGTTAGGTTAGGTTAGGTTAGGTTAGGTTAGGTTAGGTTAGGTTAGGTTAGGTTAGGTTAGGTTAGGTTAGGTTAGGTTAGGTTAGGTTAGGTTAGGTTAGGTTAGGTTAGGTTAGGTTAGGTTAGGTTAGGTTAGGTTAGGTTAGGTTAGGTTAGGTTAGGTTAGGTTAGGTTAGGTTAGGTTAGGTTAGGTTAGGTTAGGTTAGGTTAGGTTAGGTTAGGTTAGGTTAGGTTAGGTTAGGTTAGGTTAGGTTAGGTTAGGTTAGGTTAGGTTAGGTTAGGTTAGGTTAGGTTAGGTTAGGTTAGGTTAGGTTAGGTTAGGTTAGGTTAGGTTAGGTTAGGTTAGGTTAGGTTAGGTTAGGTTAGGTTAGGTTAGGTTAGGTTAGGTTAGGTTAGGTTAGGTTAGGTTAGGTTAGGTTAGGTTAGGTTAGGTTAGGTTAGGTTAGGTTAGGTTAGGTTAGGTTAGGTTAGGTTAGGTTAGGTTAGGTTAGGTTAGGTTAGGTTAGGTTAGGTTAGGTTAGGTTAGGTTAGGTTAGGTTAGGTTAGGTTAGGTTAGGTTAGGTTAGGTTAGGTTAGGTTAGGTTAGGTTAGGTTAGGTTAGGTTAGGTTAGGTTAGGTTAGGTTAGGTTAGGTTAGGTTAGGTTAGGTTAGGTTAGGTTAGGTTAGGTTAGGTTAGGTTAGGTTAGGTTAGGTTAGGTTAGGTTAGGTTAGGTTAGGTTAGGTTAGGTTAGGTTAGGTTAGGTTAGGTTAGGTTAGGTTAGGTTAGGTTAGGTTAGGTTAGGTTAGGTTAGGTTAGGTTAGGTTAGGTTAGGTTAGGTTAGGTTAGGTTAGGTTAGGTTAGGTTAGGTTAGGTTAGGTTAGGTTAGGTTAGGTTAGGTTAGGTTAGGTTAGGTTAGGTTAGGTTAGGTTAGGTTAGGTTAGGTTAGGTTAGGTTAGGTTAGGTTAGGTTAGGTTAGGTTAGGTTAGGTTAGGTTAGGTTAGGTTAGGTTAGGTTAGGTTAGGTTAGGTTAGGTTAGGTTAGGTTAGGTTAGGTTAGGTTAGGTTAGGTTAGGTTAGGTTAGGTTAGGTTAGGTTAGGTTAGGTTAGGTTAGGTTAGGTTAGGTTAGGTTAGGTTAGGTTAGGTTAGGTTAGGTTAGGTTAGGTTAGGTTAGGTTAGGTTAGGTTAGGTTAGGTTAGGTTAGGTTAGGTTAGGTTAGGTTAGGTTAGGTTAGGTTAGGTTAGGTTAGGTTAGGTTAGGTTAGGTTAGGTTAGGTTAGGTTAGGTTAGGTTAGGTTAGGTTAGGTTAGGTTAGGTTAGGTTAGGTTAGGTTAGGTTAGGTTAGGTTAGGTTAGGTTAGGTTAGGTTAGGTTAGGTTAGGTTAGGTTAGGTTAGGTTAGGTTAGGTTAGGTTAGGTTAGGTTAGGTTAGGTTAGGTTAGGTTAGGTTAGGTTAGGTTAGGTTAGGTTAGGTTAGGTTAGGTTAGGTTAGGTTAGGTTAGGTTAGGTTAGGTTAGGTTAGGTTAGGTTAGGTTAGGTTAGGTTAGGTTAGGTTAGGTTAGGTTAGGTTAGGTTAGGTTAGGTTAGGTTAGGTTAGGTTAGGTTAGGTTAGGTTAGGTTAGGTTAGGTTAGGTTAGGTTAGGTTAGGTTAGGTTAGGTTAGGTTAGGTTAGGTTAGGTTAGGTTAGGTTAGGTTAGGTTAGGTTAGGTTAGGTTAGGTTAGGTTAGGTTAGGTTAGGTTAGGTTAGGTTAGGTTAGGTTAGGTTAGGTTAGGTTAGGTTAGGTTAGGTTAGGTTAGGTTAGGTTAGGTTAGGTTAGGTTAGGTTAGGTTAGGTTAGGTTAGGTTAGGTTAGGTTAGGTTAGGTTAGGTTAGGTTAGGTTAGGTTAGGTTAGGTTAGGTTAGGTTAGGTTAGGTTAGGTTAGGTTAGGTTAGGTTAGGTTAGGTTAGGTTAGGTTAGGTTAGGTTAGGTTAGGTTAGGTTAGGTTAGGTTAGGTTAGGTTAGGTTAGGTTAGGTTAGGTTAGGTTAGGTTAGGTTAGGTTAGGTTAGGTTAGGTTAGGTTAGGTTAGGTTAGGTTAGGTTAGGTTAGGTTAGGTTAGGTTAGGTTAGGTTAGGTTAGGTTAGGTTAGGTTAGGTTAGGTTAGGTTAGGTTAGGTTAGGTTAGGTTAGGTTAGGTTAGGTTAGGTTAGGTTAGGTTAGGTTAGGTTAGGTTAGGTTAGGTTAGGTTAGGTTAGGTTAGGTTAGGTTAGGTTAGGTTAGGTTAGGTTAGGTTAGGTTAGGTTAGGTTAGGTTAGGTTAGGTTAGGTTAGGTTAGGTTAGGTTAGGTTAGGTTAGGTTAGGTTAGGTTAGGTTAGGTTAGGTTAGGTTAGGTTAGGTTAGGTTAGGTTAGGTTAGGTTAGGTTAGGTTAGGTTAGGTTAGGTTAGGTTAGGTTAGGTTAGGTTAGGTTAGGTTAGGTTAGGTTAGGTTAGGTTAGGTTAGGTTAGGTTAGGTTAGGTTAGGTTAGGTTAGGTTAGGTTAGGTTAGGTTAGGTTAGGTTAGGTTAGGTTAGGTTAGGTTAGGTTAGGTTAGGTTAGGTTAGGTTAGGTTAGGTTAGGTTAGGTTAGGTTAGGTTAGGTTAGGTTAGGTTAGGTTAGGTTAGGTTAGGTTAGGTTAGGTTAGGTTAGGTTAGGTTAGGTTAGGTTAGGTTAGGTTAGGTTAGGTTAGGTTAGGTTAGGTTAGGTTAGGTTAGGTTAGGTTAGGTTAGGTTAGGTTAGGTTAGGTTAGGTTAGGTTAGGTTAGGTTAGGTTAGGTTAGGTTAGGTTAGGTTAGGTTAGGTTAGGTTAGGTTAGGTTAGGTTAGGTTAGGTTAGGTTAGGTTAGGTTAGGTTAGGTTAGGTTAGGTTAGGTTAGGTTAGGTTAGGTTAGGTTAGGTTAGGTTAGGTTAGGTTAGGTTAGGTTAGGTTAGGTTAGGTTAGGTTAGGTTAGGTTAGGTTAGGTTAGGTTAGGTTAGGTTAGGTTAGGTTAGGTTAGGTTAGGTTAGGTTAGGTTAGGTTAGGTTAGGTTAGGTTAGGTTAGGTTAGGTTAGGTTAGGTTAGGTTAGGTTAGGTTAGGTTAGGTTAGGTTAGGTTAGGTTAGGTTAGGTTAGGTTAGGTTAGGTTAGGTTAGGTTAGGTTAGGTTAGGTTAGGTTAGGTTAGGTTAGGTTAGGTTAGGTTAGGTTAGGTTAGGTTAGGTTAGGTTAGGTTAGGTTAGGTTAGGTTAGGTTAGGTTAGGTTAGGTTAGGTTAGGTTAGGTTAGGTTAGGTTAGGTTAGGTTAGGTTAGGTTAGGTTAGGTTAGGTTAGGTTAGGTTAGGTTAGGTTAGGTTAGGTTAGGTTAGGTTAGGTTAGGTTAGGTTAGGTTAGGTTAGGTTAGGTTAGGTTAGGTTAGGTTAGGTTAGGTTAGGTTAGGTTAGGTTAGGTTAGGTTAGGTTAGGTTAGGTTAGGTTAGGTTAGGTTAGGTTAGGTTAGGTTAGGTTAGGTTAGGTTAGGTTAGGTTAGGTTAGGTTAGGTTAGGTTAGGTTAGGTTAGGTTAGGTTAGGTTAGGTTAGGTTAGGTTAGGTTAGGTTAGGTTAGGTTAGGTTAGGTTAGGTTAGGTTAGGTTAGGTTAGGTTAGGTTAGGTTAGGTTAGGTTAGGTTAGGTTAGGTTAGGTTAGGTTAGGTTAGGTTAGGTTAGGTTAGGTTAGGTTAGGTTAGGTTAGGTTAGGTTAGGTTAGGTTAGGTTAGGTTAGGTTAGGTTAGGTTAGGTTAGGTTAGGTTAGGTTAGGTTAGGTTAGGTTAGGTTAGGTTAGGTTAGGTTAGGTTAGGTTAGGTTAGGTTAGGTTAGGTTAGGTTAGGTTAGGTTAGGTTAGGTTAGGTTAGGTTAGGTTAGGTTAGGTTAGGTTAGGTTAGGTTAGGTTAGGTTAGGTTAGGTTAGGTTAGGTTAGGTTAGGTTAGGTTAGGTTAGGTTAGGTTAGGTTAGGTTAGGTTAGGTTAGGTTAGGTTAGGTTAGGTTAGGTTAGGTTAGGTTAGGTTAGGTTAGGTTAGGTTAGGTTAGGTTAGGTTAGGTTAGGTTAGGTTAGGTTAGGTTAGGTTAGGTTAGGTTAGGTTAGGTTAGGTTAGGTTAGGTTAGGTTAGGTTAGGTTAGGTTAGGTTAGGTTAGGTTAGGTTAGGTTAGGTTAGGTTAGGTTAGGTTAGGTTAGGTTAGGTTAGGTTAGGTTAGGTTAGGTTAGGTTAGGTTAGGTTAGGTTAGGTTAGGTTAGGTTAGGTTAGGTTAGGTTAGGTTAGGTTAGGTTAGGTTAGGTTAGGTTAGGTTAGGTTAGGTTAGGTTAGGTTAGGTTAGGTTAGGTTAGGTTAGGTTAGGTTAGGTTAGGTTAGGTTAGGTTAGGTTAGGTTAGGTTAGGTTAGGTTAGGTTAGGTTAGGTTAGGTTAGGTTAGGTTAGGTTAGGTTAGGTTAGGTTAGGTTAGGTTAGGTTAGGTTAGGTTAGGTTAGGTTAGGTTAGGTTAGGTTAGGTTAGGTTAGGTTAGGTTAGGTTAGGTTAGGTTAGGTTAGGTTAGGTTAGGTTAGGTTAGGTTAGGTTAGGTTAGGTTAGGTTAGGTTAGGTTAGGTTAGGTTAGGTTAGGTTAGGTTAGGTTAGGTTAGGTTAGGTTAGGTTAGGTTAGGTTAGGTTAGGTTAGGTTAGGTTAGGTTAGGTTAGGTTAGGTTAGGTTAGGTTAGGTTAGGTTAGGTTAGGTTAGGTTAGGTTAGGTTAGGTTAGGTTAGGTTAGGTTAGGTTAGGTTAGGTTAGGTTAGGTTAGGTTAGGTTAGGTTAGGTTAGGTTAGGTTAGGTTAGGTTAGGTTAGGTTAGGTTAGGTTAGGTTAGGTTAGGTTAGGTTAGGTTAGGTTAGGTTAGGTTAGGTTAGGTTAGGTTAGGTTAGGTTAGGTTAGGTTAGGTTAGGTTAGGTTAGGTTAGGTTAGGTTAGGTTAGGTTAGGTTAGGTTAGGTTAGGTTAGGTTAGGTTAGGTTAGGTTAGGTTAGGTTAGGTTAGGTTAGGTTAGGTTAGGTTAGGTTAGGTTAGGTTAGGTTAGGTTAGGTTAGGTTAGGTTAGGTTAGGTTAGGTTAGGTTAGGTTAGGTTAGGTTAGGTTAGGTTAGGTTAGGTTAGGTTAGGTTAGGTTAGGTTAGGTTAGGTTAGGTTAGGTTAGGTTAGGTTAGGTTAGGTTAGGTTAGGTTAGGTTAGGTTAGGTTAGGTTAGGTTAGGTTAGGTTAGGTTAGGTTAGGTTAGGTTAGGTTAGGTTAGGTTAGGTTAGGTTAGGTTAGGTTAGGTTAGGTTAGGTTAGGTTAGGTTAGGTTAGGTTAGGTTAGGTTAGGTTAGGTTAGGTTAGGTTAGGTTAGGTTAGGTTAGGTTAGGTTAGGTTAGGTTAGGTTAGGTTAGGTTAGGTTAGGTTAGGTTAGGTTAGGTTAGGTTAGGTTAGGTTAGGTTAGGTTAGGTTAGGTTAGGTTAGGTTAGGTTAGGTTAGGTTAGGTTAGGTTAGGTTAGGTTAGGTTAGGTTAGGTTAGGTTAGGTTAGGTTAGGTTAGGTTAGGTTAGGTTAGGTTAGGTTAGGTTAGGTTAGGTTAGGTTAGGTTAGGTTAGGTTAGGTTAGGTTAGGTTAGGTTAGGTTAGGTTAGGTTAGGTTAGGTTAGGTTAGGTTAGGTTAGGTTAGGTTAGGTTAGGTTAGGTTAGGTTAGGTTAGGTTAGGTTAGGTTAGGTTAGGTTAGGTTAGGTTAGGTTAGGTTAGGTTAGGTTAGGTTAGGTTAGGTTAGGTTAGGTTAGGTTAGGTTAGGTTAGGTTAGGTTAGGTTAGGTTAGGTTAGGTTAGGTTAGGTTAGGTTAGGTTAGGTTAGGTTAGGTTAGGTTAGGTTAGGTTAGGTTAGGTTAGGTTAGGTTGGTTAGGTTAGGTTAGGTTGGTTAGGTTAGGTTAGGTTAGGTTAGGTTAGGTTAGGTTAGGTTAGGTTAGGTTAGGTTAGGTTAGGTTAGGTTAGGTTAGGTTAGGTTAGGTTAGGTTAGGTTAGGTTAGGTTAGGTTAGGTTAGGTTAGGTTAGGTTAGGTTAGGTTAGGTTAGGTTAGGTTAGGTTAGGTTAGGTTAGGTTAGGTTAGGTTAGGTTAGGTTAGGTTAGGTTAGGTTAGGTTAGGTTAGGTTAGGTTAGGTTAGGTTAGGTTAGGTTAGGTTAGGTTAGGTTAGGTTAGGTTAGGTTAGGTTAGGTTAGGTTAGGTTAGGTTAGGTTAGGTTAGGTTAGGTTAGGTTAGGTTAGGTTAGGTTAGGTTAGGTTAGGTTAGGTTAGGTTAGGTTAGGTTAGGTTAGGTTAGGTTAGGTTAGGTTAGGTTAGGTTAGGTTAGGTTAGGTTAGGTTAGGTTAGGTTAGGTTAGGTTAGGTTAGGTTAGGTTAGGTTAGGTTAGGTTAGGTTAGGTTAGGTTAGGTTAGGTTAGGTTAGGTTAGGTTAGGTTAGGTTAGGTTAGGTTAGGTTAGGTTAGGTTAGGTTAGGTTAGGTTAGGTTAGAGGTTAGGTTAGGTTAGGTTAGGTTAGGTTAGGTTAGGTTAGGTTAGGTTAGGTTAGGTTAGGTTAGGTTAGGTTAGGTTAGGTTAGGTTAGGTTAGGTTAGGTTAGGTTAGGTTAGGTTAGGTTAGGTTAGGTTAGGTTAGGTTAGGTTAGGTTAGGTTAGGTTAGGTTAGGTTAGGTTAGGTTAGGTTAGGTTAGGTTAGGTTAGGTTAGGTTAGGTTAGGTTAGGTTAGGTTAGGTTAGGTTAGGTTAGGTTAGGTTAGGTTAGGTTAGGTTAGGTTAGGTTAGGTTAGGTTAGGTTAGGTTAGGTTAGGTTAGGTTAGGTTAGGTTAGGTTAGGTTAGGTTAGGTTAGGTTAGGTTAGGTTAGGTTAGGTTAGGTTAGGTTAGGTTAGGTTAGGTTAGGTTAGGTTAGGTTAGGTTAGGTTAGGTTAGGTTAGGTTAGGTTAGGTTAGGTTAGGTTAGGTTAGGTTAGGTTAGGTTAGGTTAGGTTAGGTTAGGTTAGGTTAGGTTAGGTTAGGTTAGGTTAGGTTAGGTTAGGTTAGGTTAGGTTAGGTTAGGTTAGGTTAGGTTAGGTTAGGTTAGGTTAGGTTAGGTTAGGTTAGGTTAGGTTAGGTTAGGTTAGGTTAGGTTAGGTTAGGTTAGGTTAGGTTAGGTTAGGTTAGGTTAGGTTAGGTTAGGTTAGGTTAGGTTAGGTTAGGTTAGGTTAGGTTAGGTTAGGTTAGGTTAGGTTAGGTTAGGTTAGGTTAGGTTAGGTTAGGTTAGGTTAGGTTAGGTTAGGTTAGGTTAGGTTAGGTTAGGTTAGGTTAGGTTAGGTTAGGTTAGGTTAGGTTAGGTTAGGTTAGGTTAGGTTAGGTTAGGTTAGGTTAGGTTAGGTTAGGTTAGGTTAGGTTAGGTTAGGTTAGGTTAGGTTAGGTTAGGTTAGGTTAGGTTAGGTTAGGTTAGGTTAGGTTAGGTTAGGTTAGGTTAGGTTAGGTTAGGTTAGGTTAGGTTAGGTTAGGTTAGGTTAGGTTAGGTTAGGTTAGGTTAGGTTAGGTTAGGTTAGGTTAGGTTAGGTTAGGTTAGGTTAGGTTAGGTTAGGTTAGGTTAGGTTAGGTTAGGTTAGGTTAGGTTAGGTTAGGTTAGGTTAGGTTAGGTTAGGTTAGGTTAGGTTAGGTTAGGTTAGGTTAGGTTAGGTTAGGTTAGGTTAGGTTAGGTTAGGTTAGGTTAGGTTAGGTTAGGTTAGGTTAGGTTAGGTTAGGTTAGGTTAGGTTAGGTTAGGTTAGGTTAGGTTAGGTTAGGTTAGGTTAGGTTAGGTTAGGTTAGGTTAGGTTAGGTTAGGTTAGGTTAGGTTAGGTTAGGTTAGGTTAGGTTAGGTTAGGTTAGGTTAGGTTAGGTTAGGTTAGGTTAGGTTAGGTTAGGTTAGGTTAGGTTAGGTTAGGTTAGGTTAGGTTAGGTTAGGTTAGGTTAGGTTAGGTTAGGTTAGGTTAGGTTAGGTTAGGTTAGGTTAGGTTAGGTTAGGTTAGGTTAGGTTAGGTTAGGTTAGGTTAGGTTAGGTTAGGTTAGGTTAGGTTAGGTTAGGTTAGGTTAGGTTAGGTTAGGTTAGGTTAGGTTAGGTTAGGTTAGGTTAGGTTAGGTTAGGTTAGGTTAGGTTAGGTTAGGTTAGGTTAGGTTAGGTTAGGTTAGGTTAGGTTAGGTTAGGTTAGGTTAGGTTAGGTTAGGTTAGGTTAGGTTAGGTTAGGTTAGGTTAGGTTAGGTTAGGTTAGGTTAGGTTAGGTTAGGTTCGGTTAGGTTAGGTTAGGTTAGGTTAGGTTAGGTTAGGTTAGGTTAGGTTAGGTTAGGTTAGGTTAGGTTAGGTTAGGTTAGGTTAGGTTAGGTTAGGTTAGGTTAGGTTAGGTTAGGTTAGGTTAGGTTAGGTTAGGTTAGGTTAGGTTAGGTTAGGTTAGGTTAGGTTAGGTTAGGTTAGGTTAGGTTAGGTTAGGTTAGGTTAGGTTAGGTTAGGTTAGGTTAGGTTAGGTTAGGTTAGGTTAGGTTAGGTTAGGTTAGGTTAGGTTAGGTTAGGTTAGGTTAGGTTAGGTTAGGTTAGGTTAGGTTAGGTTAGGTTAGGTTAGGTTAGGTTAGGTTAGGTTAGGTTAGGTTAGGTTAGGTTAGGTTAGGTTAGGTTAGGTTAGGTTAGGTTAGGTTAGGTTAGGTTAGGTTAGGTTAGGTTAGGTTAGGTTAGGTTAGGTTAGGTTAGGTTAGGTTAGGTTAGGTTAGGTTAGGTTAGGTTAGGTTAGGTTAGGTTAGGTTAGGTTAGGTTAGGTTAGGTTAGGTTAGGTTAGGTTAGGTTAGGTTAGGTTAGGTTAGGTTAGGTTAGGTTAGGTTAGGTTAGGTTAGGTTAGGTTAGGTTAGGTTAGGTTAGGTTAGGTTAGGTTAGGTTAGGTTAGGTTAGGTTAGGTTAGGTTAGGTTAGGTTAGGTTAGGTTAGGTTAGGTTAGGTTAGGTTAGGTTAGGTTAGGTTAGGTTAGGTTAGGTTAGGTTAGGTTAGGTTAGGTTAGGTTAGGTTAGGTTAGGTTAGGTTAGGTTAGGTTAGGTTAGGTTAGGTTAGGTTAGGTTAGGTTAGGTTAGGTTAGGTTAGGTTAGGTTAGGTTAGGTTAGGTTAGGTTAGGTTAGGTTAGGTTAGGTTAGGTTAGGTTAGGTTAGGTTAGGTTAGGTTAGGTTAGGTTAGGTTAGGTTAGGTTAGGTTAGGTTAGGTTAGGTTAGGTTAGGTTAGGTTAGGTTAGGTTAGGTTAGGTTAGGTTAGGTTAGGTTAGGTTAGGTTAGGTTAGGTTAGGTTAGGTTAGGTTAGGTTAGGTTAGGTTAGGTTAGGTTAGGTTAGGTTAGGTTAGGTTAGGTTAGGTTAGGTTAGGTTAGGTTAGGTTAGGTTAGGTTAGGTTAGGTTAGGTTAGGTTAGGTTAGGTTAGGTTAGGTTAGGTTAGGTTAGGTTAGGTTAGGTTAGGTTAGGTTAGGTTAGGTTAGGTTAGGTTAGGTTAGGTTAGGTTAGGTTAGGTTAGGTTAGGTTAGGTTAGGTTAGGTTAGGTTAGGTTAGGTTAGGTTAGGTTAGGTTAGGTTAGGTTAGGTTAGGTTAGGTTAGGTTAGGTTAGGTTAGGTTAGGTTAGGTTAGGTTAGGTTAGGTTAGGTTAGGTTAGGTTAGGTTAGGTTAGGTTAGGTTAGGTTAGGTTAGGTTAGGTTAGGTTAGGTTAGGTTAGGTTAGGTTAGGTTAGGTTAGGTTAGGTTAGGTTAGGTTAGGTTAGGTTAGGTTAGGTTAGGTTAGGTTAGGTTAGGTTAGGTTAGGTTAGGTTAGGTTAGGTTAGGTTAGGTTAGGTTAGGTTAGGTTAGGTTAGGTTAGGTTAGGTTAGGTTAGGTTAGGTTAGGTTAGGTTAGGTTAGGTTAGGTTAGGTTAGGTTAGGTTAGGTTAGGTTAGGTTAGGTTAGGTTAGGTTAGGTTAGGTTAGGTTAGGTTAGGTTAGGTTAGGTTAGGTTAGGTTAGGTTAGGTTAGGTTAGGTTAGGTTAGGTTAGGTTAGGTTAGGTTAGGTTAGGTTAGGTTAGGTTAGGTTAGGTTAGGTTAGGTTAGGTTAGGTTAGGTTAGGTTAGGTTAGGTTAGGTTAGGTTAGGTTAGGTTAGGTTAGGTTAGGTTAGGTTAGGTTAGGTTAGGTTAGGTTAGGTTAGGTTAGGTTAGGTTAGGTTAGGTTAGGTTAGGTTAGGTTAGGTTAGGTTAGGTTAGGTTAGGTTAGGTTAGGTTAGGTTAGGTTAGGTTAGGTTAGGTTAGGTTAGGTTAGGTTAGGTTAGGTTAGGTTAGGTTAGGTTAGGTTAGGTTAGGTTAGGTTAGGTTAGGTTAGGTTAGGTTAGGTTAGGTTAGGTTAGGTTAGGTTAGGTTAGGTTAGGTTAGGTTAGGTTAGGTTAGGTTAGGTTAGGTTAGGTTAGGTTAGGTTAGGTTAGGTTAGGTTAGGTTAGGTTAGGTTAGGTTAGGTTAGGTTAGGTTAGGTTAGGTTAGGTTAGGTTAGGTTAGGTTAGGTTAGGTTAGGTTAGGTTAGGTTAGGTTAGGTTAGGTTAGGTTAGGTTAGGTTAGGTTAGGTTAGGTTAGGTTAGGTTAGGTTAGGTTAGGTTAGGTTAGGTTAGGTTAGGTTAGGTTAGGTTAGGTTAGGTTAGGTTAGGTTAGGTTAGGTTAGGTTAGGTTAGGTTAGGTTAGGTTAGGTTAGGTTAGGTTAGGTTAGGTTAGGTTAGGTTAGGTTAGGTTAGGTTAGGTTAGGTTAGGTTAGGTTAGGTTAGGTTAGGTTAGGTTAGGTTAGGTTAGGTTAGGTTAGGTTAGGTTAGGTTAGGTTAGGTTAGGTTAGGTTAGGTTAGGTTAGGTTAGGTTAGGTTAGGTTAGGTTAGGTTAGGTTAGGTTAGGTTAGGTTAGGTTAGGTTAGGTTAGGTTAGGTTAGGTTAGGTTAGGTTAGGTTAGGTTAGGTTAGGTTAGGTTAGGTTAGGTTAGGTTAGGTTAGGTTAGGTTAGGTTAGGTTAGGTTAGGTTAGGTTAGGTTAGGTTAGGTTAGGTTAGGTTAGGTTAGGTTAGGTTAGGTTAGGTTAGGTTAGGTTAGGTTAGGTTAGGTTAGGTTAGGTTAGGTTAGGTTAGGTTAGGTTAGGTTAGGTTAGGTTAGGTTAGGTTAGGTTAGGTTAGGTTAGGTTAGGTTAGGTTAGGTTAGGTTAGGTTAGGTTAGGTTAGGTTAGGTTAGGTTAGGTTAGGTTAGGTTAGGTTAGGTTAGGTTAGGTTAGGTTAGGTTAGGTTAGGTTAGGTTAGGTTAGGTTAGGTTAGGTTAGGTTAGGTTAGGTTAGGTTAGGTTAGGTTAGGTTAGGTTAGGTTAGGTTAGGTTAGGTTAGGTTAGGTTAGGTTAGGTTAGGTTAGGTTAGGTTAGGTTAGGTTAGGTTAGGTTAGGTTAGGTTAGGTTAGGTTAGGTTAGGTTAGGTTAGGTTAGGTTAGGTTAGGTTAGGTTAGGTTAGGTTAGGTTAGGTTAGGTTAGGTTAGGTTAGGTTAGGTTAGGTTAGGTTAGGTTAGGTTAGGTTAGGTTAGGTTAGGTTAGGTTAGGTTAGGTTAGGTTAGGTTAGGTTAGGTTAGGTTAGGTTAGGTTAGGTTAGGTTAGGTTAGGTTAGGTTAGGTTAGGTTAGGTTAGGTTAGGTTAGGTTAGGTTAGGTTAGGTTAGGTTAGGTTAGGTTAGGTTAGGTTAGGTTAGGTTAGGTTAGGTTAGGTTAGGTTAGGTTAGGTTAGGTTAGGTTAGGTTAGGTTAGGTTAGGTTAGGTTAGGTTAGGTTAGGTTAGGTTAGGTTAGGTTAGGTTAGGTTAGGTTAGGTTAGGTTAGGTTAGGTTAGGTTAGGTTAGGTTAGGTTAGGTTAGGTTAGGTTAGGTTAGGTTAGGTTAGGTT
>JAWQEG010002193.1:35000-44212 GCA_033782935.1 Petrolisthes cinctipes | reverse complement strand
CTCGTGCTCCTACCAAGGAGAGGCCTGTGGATATACACATTGTAGGTGATTCCCAGGCACGAGGGCTGGAACCCCTAATGGCAGATCGCCTTCACACTTCTGTGAAGGTGAATTGTTTGCCAGGTTGTGGCAATGCTGACCTCCGAAAGGAAGCTGAGAGGATCCAAACGTCCAGATCTGCTGTCATTGCACTCATGGTGAGTGGTAATGACATCTACCTGAGAAATGGTAGAGTAGGCATGACCGAAGGAGTCCTCTCGGATGTGCTCGGTGCAGTAGACGACTGTGGGTCAAAAACCCGCAGAAGGGTAGTTGTTGGCATGCTCCCAAGGAGAGGCCCTTTAGGGACTGCTCTGTCAAAGAACATTGCAGTAAATCAGCGCCTGGCTGATTTGTGTACTGCCGAGGGGGTGTTCTTTGTGGACCCCTACACCTCACTCTTTGGTAGAGACGACCTCTACCAGAGGGATGGCACACATCTCTCACTAAAGGGGAAAGAAGTGCTTTCCAAATTAATGGAAGACGCCGTCCGACGATGTTCTCAGGAGCACTCGACCGAGCGTGGAGGAGAGCCCTCGTCGCTATGCTAGAGTGACCCCAGAGAAGACATTCGCTGAGATCCTGAAGAAGGATATCCCCAGCACTACCAAGACAATGACCAAACCGGGAAACGGAAGAGTATAGGGAGCCCTGCAGTTGGGGGTTCCCTGAAGGTTCTATTGTTCAACGCCAGGTCCATCCGAAACAAGTTTTTGGAACTGCGGGCCCTCGTTGCGACAGAGGAACCCGAGATGGTGGCCATAACAGAGTCATGGTTGAGAACCTCAGACAGAGATCTTGAAGGGGAATTCGTGATTCCAGGCTACCAACTCTTCCACAAAGATAGAGAGGACAGAGGGGGGTGGTGGTGTGCTGTTGTATGTAAAGAACTCCATCAAATCGATGACCTGCAACATCACATCGAACCACGAGCTCCTTGGAGTTGACCTAGAAATAGGCACTGCAAAATACAGAACCCTGCTGCTTTATAGACCCCCTGGACAACTCAATGAGATGGACAGGGACCTATACCAGTTGCTGGGTGAACTAGTGGACGGCAGGGTGTGCATCCTTATGGGGACTTCAACACACATGTTGACTGGGAAACCAGAGAGCCCTCTGCGAGAACACACCACTCTTGGAGTTTGTAAATGATGAATTCCTCACTCAATGGGTAAGGGAGCCAACAAGAGGTGCTAACATACTCGACTTGGTCCTCACCTCAGAGGATGACATCATTCAAGACCTCTCTGTAAATGAAGAAATAGGTGGAAGCGACCACAAGCTTATAAGATTTTCAGTTAAGGTCCCTAATATGGAGTCCGTGACCCCGGTGCATAGAAAATTAGACATGGGGAGAGCGGACTTTGCAGGTCTTCGTGAAGGCGTTGCTGAAATGGAACTAGAGGAGGGAGAGAGTGCTGATGATCTGTGGAGGTCATTCTTGTCTTCCTTCATGGAACTTCAGTCGCGCTTTATTCCTCTGAAGGGAACAGGTCAGAAGTTCATTCAACCGAAGTGGTTTAATCGGGAAATCCGTAACCTACTAAGGAGAGGAGAACTGCGTATCGTCGAGCGAAGCATCTGGGGACTTTGACGGTCATAGAAGACTGAATCGAAACGTGAAGTCCAAAATAAGGGCGGCTAAGCGTGCTGAGGAGGTCCGTGTGGCTAGACTCTGCAAAGAGAACCCAAGGAGTTTTTCAGTTATGTGAATGGCCGTAAACCAATCCGACGCAGGATCGGTCCCTTGGTGAATGAGGATGGAGCATTGATGCACTCTGATGCAGAAAATGCTAACCTCTTAAATGAGTACTTCTCTTCAGTGTTCTCTGAGGAGAGTGGTCCCATTCCCGAACCTTTGGACTCCTCCAGTGAGAAGTTGGAGTCAATGGTCTTCACCCAAGAAGAAATCGAGAGAAAAATAATCGAATTAAAAGCAAACAAGTCCCCCGGTCCGGATGGGTTCTTACCGAGAGTGTTGAAAGAAGTGCATGGTGAAGTATCACGGCACCTGTGCATGGTCTTCAACAGGGTAATCCAGACTGGATGCGTTCCTAGAGACTGGCGTGAGGCAGAGGTGACTCCTATCTTCAAGAAGGGAGATGCTAGCCAACCGTCAAACTACAGACCCATCAGTTTAACCTCGATAGTCTGTAAACTCATGGAGAGCATCATGGTGGACAAAATAACAGCACACTTAGAATCAAATTTGCTACTGAGGGGTTCCCAGCATGGGTTCCGGCAGCACCGGTCATGCCTCACAAATCTGGTGGAATTCTTCCATTTTGTTTTCAGTGAGAATGATCGGGATAAAGCGGTCGATGTTGTCTACTTAGACTTTCAGAAAGCCTTTGATAAGGTACCCCCTACCGCCGCCTCCTTCGGAAAGTGCGTGCACTGGGCATAGACGGAAATGTGGCAAATTGGATAGAGAACTGGCTAAGTGACAGACGGCAGCGGGTGGTAGTGAATGGACAGGCTTCAGAGTGGGGTGCCCGTTACTAGCGGTGTTCCCCAAGGTTCTGTTCTGGGACCACTACTGTTTATCATCTATGTTAATGACGTGGATGGTGACATGGTTGCCAAGATTTCCAAATTCGCCGATGATACTAAGCTTGGTATGAATGTCGCGAAAGAAGGAAATACTACCCGCTTACAAGAAGATCTTAGGAAGATCGGGGAGTGGTCTGACACGTGGCAAATGCCATTTAACGTGAACAAATGCAAAGTTATGCATATAGGCCACAGAAACCCCCGAACAGAGTATAACCTTAAGGGCAATGCTCTCGTAGCACTGATACTGAGAAAGACTTGGGTGTAACTATCACCAGTGACCTCAAGTTCTCAAAGCAGTGTATTGAGGCTGAGAAGAAAGCCCAAAGGATGTTAGGGTACATAAAGCGACAGTTTGGATACCGGAACAAGGAGATAGTACTTTGTCTGTACAATTCCCTTGTCCGACCGCACCTGGAGTATGCAGTCCAGTTTTGGAGTCCTTCTTACCGGAAGGATATCGCGAGATGGAACGAGTGCAAGCCAGGGCAACCAAACTTATACCCTCTCTTAGACACAAGAGCTATAAAGATCGGTTGGTAGAACTCGACCTGTTCTCTTTGGAAACCCGGAGACTGCGTGGTCAGCTTATCGAAGTGTTTAAAATACTACGAGGCTTTGACAATGTAGACTACAGGGACATTTTCCAACTCAGTGAGGGCACAACCAGGAATCATGGCTACAAACTTGAACTGAAGCGATACAACCGTGATCTGTGTGGTAAGTTCTTTACATACAGCATCTGCGGTACTTGGAACGCGCTTCCTGCTGATGTGGTCAACAGCAACTCTGTGGATCAGTTCAAGTCCAGATTAGACAAAGCCTTAAACCACCGTCTAGGTGTTTAAGCCGTTGTGCGAGTGTTCCTTGATGGTTTCACATGACACATTCGAGGACGGTCGCCTACTTGCGCAACTAAACCCACAGGTACCCTCTTTGTATGGATCGTAAGGTCCCCTAGGGTACTTCTTTTCCTTGTAACTCCTTGTAACTCTCTCTCTCTCTCTCTCTCTCTCTCTCTCTCTCTCTCTCTCTCTCTCTCTCTCTCTCTCTCTCTCTCTCTCTCTCTCTCTCTCTCTCTCTCTCTCTCTCTCTCCAAATATGCAGGATTCTTCACTCAAACGGCAATTATATTCTGAATGTCCTTTTAAATTCCTCTCTTACCTTCCACTCTCCCCTCCTCTTCCCCTCTCCCTTCACTCCCCTCCTCTTCCACCTCACTCTCCCCTCCCCTTCCCCCTCTCCCTCGTCTTCCCTTCACTCTCCCCCTCCCCTTCCTCTCTCCCCTCCTCTTCCCCTCTCCCTTCACTCCCTCCCCTCTCCCCCCCTCCCCCCACTCTCCCTTCCATTCCCCCCTCCCCTCCTTTCCCACTCCCTACTCTCCCTCCTTCCTCCTCTCTCTCTCTCTCTCTCTCTCTCTCTCTCTCTCTCTCTCCTCTCTCTCTCTCTCTCTCCCTCTCTCTCTCTCTCTCTCTCTCTCTCTCTCTCTCTCTCTCTCTCTCTCTCTCTCTCTCTCTCTCTCTCTCTCTCTCTCTCTCTCTCTCTCTCTCTCTCCTCTCTAATAATAATAATAATAATAATAATGATGATAATAATAATAATAATAATAAAAATAACAACAACAATAATAATAAAAACAATAATAATAATAATAATATAATAAAAGCAATAACAACAATAATAATAATAATTATAACAATAATAATAATAATAATAATAATAAAAACAATATAAAAATAACAATAATAATAATAATAAAAATAATAAAAAACAATAATAATAAAAACTAATAATAAAACCAATAATAAAAATAAAAATTATAATAATAAAAACAATAACAATAATAATAATAAAAACAATAACAACAACAATAATAATAATAATAATAATAATAATAATAATAATAATAGCAATATTAAGTGAAAAACACAAAGTAACTGTCATCAACTTTTTTTTCCCTCTTCTGAGATTCATTTGGTGTTTGACTCTTATACGATTTCCGCTTGAGGTCAATAGTCGTGTGTCCCAGCAGGCATTAGCAAGCAGAGGGAGGGAGAGAGAGAGGGTAGAGAGAGAGAGGGAGGTAGAGGGAGAGAGAGAGAGGGAGGTAGAGGGAGAGAGAGAGGCAGGGAGGTAGGTAGAGAGAGAGAGACAGAGGGAGGGCAGGCAGGCAGGGAAGGAGAGAGAGGGAGATAGGGAGAGAGCAGAGAAGTAGGCACAGAGGCAGGCAAGCAGAGAGGTAGGCAGAGCAAGCAAAGAGGTAGGCCAGAGCAGACAGACAGAGAGGTAGGCAGAGCAGAGAGGTAGTCAGAGCAAGCAGACATTAGCAAGCATTTCCTGGTTGGTTTGACAGTGTTGATGGTGGACATGTTAGTCTGTACATTAACTTATAGACTCAGACCGGTTTGAAATAGACTGTGATGGACTGAGAGAGAGAGAGAGAGAGAGAGAGAGAGAGAGAGTGTGTGTGTGTGTGTGTGAGAGAGAGAATGCGAGTAAGGAGAGAGAGAGAAGCAGAATAGACACACAGAGAGAGAGAGAGAGAGAGAGAGAGAGAGAGAGAGGAGAGAGAGAGAGAGAGAGAGAGAGAGAGTGTGTGTGTGTGAGAGAGAATGCGAGTAAGGAGAGAGAGAAGCAGAATAGACACAGAGAGAGAGAGAGAGTGTGTGTTGTGTGTGTGAGAAAAAGAGAGAGAAGCAAAATAACACACACACCACACACACACACACACACAGAAAGAATGCAAGGAAATAGAAATAAAGGAAGGATAGAATGTAAAAACTACATACACACACTACCACCACCAACCAGAAATAACCCAAACAGAGAAGAGAAGGTCATTGATACTATAGGTAAGTGCAGGGATGTTGACTATCGTGTATCATTGTCAACCGGGGTACAGTTAGTGGTATGACAGGGGTGGCCAGTTGAAGAAGGAGGAGGTGAGGTGGGCGGGTTGGTTGTGGGGGAAGGAGGAGGTATGGAAGGAGGAGGTATGGAAGGTGGGGGGGGTTGGGTGGTTGTGGAAGGAGGAGGTATGGAAGGGTGGGAGGGGTTTGGAAGGTGGTGGGTTGGTGGTGGAAGAAGGTGGGTTGGTGGGGGTAGGAGAGGTTTGGAAGGTGGTGGTTGGTGGGGGGTGGGAGAGGGGGTTTCTTTGTGAAGGTGGGGGGGTTGGGTGGAGGGGGTAGGAGAGGTTTGGAAGGTGGGGGGGGTTGGGTGGAGGGGTGGGAGAGGTTTGGAAGGTGGTGGGTTGGTGGTAGAAGAAGGTGGGTTGTGGGGGTAGGAGAGGTTTGGAAGGTGGTGGGTTGGTGGGGGAGGGTGGGTTGGGGAAGGGTGGGTGGGAGGATGGGCGGGTTGGTGGTGGAAGAAGGTGGGTTGTGGAAGGGTGGGTTGGTGGGGTAGAAGAGGTTTGGAAGGTGGTGGTTGGTGGGGGTGGAGAGGTTTGGAAGAAGGTGGGTTGGGTTCGGTAGGATGGGTGGTGAGGTGGGTTGGGTGAGTGGAAGAAGGTGGGTTGGGTTGGGTGGAGGGAGAAGGAAGTGGAAAAGGTATGGAAGGTGGGTGGGTTGGTGGTTGGGGGTGGAAGGGTTGGTGATACAAGTGGGTAGGTAGGTGGAAAGGTGGGGTGGGTGGGTTGGTAGGTGGGTGGAAGAGTTGGAAGAAGGAGGAGTTGGGTGGGTGGGTGGGTGGGTTGGTGATAAAAGTGGGTAGGTGGGTGGGTGGTGGTGAAGGGTGGGTGGGTTGTGGGAGTAGGTGGGGGTAAGGATGGTGAGTGGGTGGATGGGGTGGGTGGCTGTTGAGTTGTGGAAGAATTAGCGAGCGAAATGGGAAGTGGGTGAGAAAAGGGTGGAATGGAAGAGGGGGAGAACTAGTGTGTGTGTGTGTGTGTGTGTGTGTGTGTGTGTGTAGAAGGAAGAAGAATGGGAAGGGAGAAAATTAATGATGGATGGTGTGTGTGTGTGTGTATGTGTGTGTTTGTGTGTTTGTGTGTGTGTGTGTGTGTGTAACGAAGGCTCAGCAGAAGCCCCTTTACACACACACACACACACACACACACACAATCCCCCTCATCCATCAGCTAGTTTAACTCGATTCCTCCCCAATCAATGTTAACCAGCTCAAATGACATAAACATCTATAATTATGTACAGTTCGTGGTCTTGAATTATATCACGCTCAAATGACATCAACTCTATAATTATGTACAGTTCGTGGTCTTGAATTATATCAGCTCAAATGACATAAACATCTATAATTATGTACAGTTCGTGGTCTTGAATTATATCAGCTCAAATGACCTAAACATCTATAATTATGTACAGTTCGTGGTCTTGAAATTTACCAGCTCGAGTTTACATATAGTATTTGTGTCCACCATTTAGTACCCACCACTCATTCCCTCATTAAACACACTAGAGATTATTATTATTATTATTAGTATTAGTATTATTATTATTATTATTATTATGCATTACCACACTCCTTCTTATATATTTATTAGGCTTCCAATGATAATTATACATATTTAGGCATTCACTGGACCGTATTAAATGAGGAGTCTTGTGTGTGTGTGTGTGTGTGTCTGTGTGTGTGTGTGTGTGTGTGTGTATCTGTTGTGTGTGTGTGTGTTTGTGTGTGTGTGTGTGTTTAGCATAATATTCATTAGTCAAGGAAGAAAGATTATTTAGTTGGTGAATTGGAAGGTTATGTATGCCAAGAAAGAAAGATATTTATTCCCTATTAGTACCATTGAAGGCATCTATCTGTTTTTTGGTATAATTAGGAGGAATCAGTAGACCTCAAATTCACCAACAAGAAAATTTTCCCTCAAGGACCTACTGTGGTAAAAAGCGGCCACTCACACACCTAAAGAGAGAGAGAGAGAGAGAGAGAGAGAGGAGAGAGAGAGAGAGAGAGAGAAAAAGGAGTTAAACGTAAACTAACAGACATCAAGCTAAAGAGAGAGAGAGAGAGAGAGAGAGAGAGAGATGAGAGAAAGGAGTTAAACGTAAACTAACAGACATCAAGTTAAAGAGAGAGAGAGAGAGAGAGGAGAGAGAGAGAGAGAGAGAGAAAGGAGTTAAACGTAAACTAACAGACATCAAGTTAAAGAGAGAGAGATGAGAGAAAGAGAAAGAGAAAGGAGTTAACGTAAACTAACAGACATCAAGCGAGAGAGAGAGAGAGAGAGAGAGAGAGAGAGAGAGAGAAGGAGTTTAAACGTAAACTAACAGACATCAAGCTAAAGAGAGAGAAAGAGAGAGAGAGAGAGAGAGAGAGAGATTTACCCTTTAATACAAGTTTATAAAGTTGTCTAGGGGTTGGCCTTCTCCTTTACAAATTAGATCAGATCAAATAAATAGGCTACTTTCTCGGTGAAGCGAGTCTCTTGCCCCTGATTTTGGAAAGACTTTTGGCCTGGTAGTCAACCTCAGCTCTTGTGCCCCAGATTTTGGAAAATGCCCAACAAACCTAAATAGAAACAAGAAACGTGTCTGAGAGAGAGAGAGAGAAGCAGAATAAGAGAAAGAGAGAGAGTGTGAAAGAGAAAGAGAGAAGCAGAATAAGAGAAAGAGTGTGTGAGAGAATGCAAGGAAGGAAAAAAGAAGGAAGGAAGGAATGTAAACGCTATCCTAATTACACACACACACACACACACACACAGAGTAAAGGTACACACATACACACACACACACAGAGTCAAAATACACACACACACACATAAAATAGAATAGAATAGCGTGCCGTTGAAACAAATATAAACAAACAGTAAACATTTCAAGGACAAACAACAACAACAACAATGACGTCAGAGGGAAACAAACAGCTGACTGATAACCTCAATTTTTTTTTGTTTACCTCATTCTTATTCTTGTTGTTAGTGACTTATAAACAACAAACAACAACAACAACAAGAAGAAATAGGATGTGAGGGTATTGTTATCAGTAAGTGTGTGTGTGTGTGTGTGTGTTTTTATCTATATATATGTGTTACATTATACTGACGTCCGTTGTAGGTAGGTAGGTAGGTGATGTAAGTATGTATGTAAGTAAGTTAGTGTTGGTTTAACCCCGTTCTGTGTGCCTGTGTGTGTGTGTGTGTGTGTGTATTTCAACTGTGTAAGTAATTATATATGTGTGTGTGTATATATATGTGTGCGTGTGTGTGTATATATATGTGTGCGTGTGTGTGTATATATATGTGTGCGTGTGTGTGTAACTAACTGTGTGTGTGTGTGTATAACTAACTGTGTGTGTGTGTGTATAACTAATATTAACGTTAACTATATGTGTATGTAAATGTAATTATTCCCGTACACACACACACACACACACTGTTATTGGTTTATATTGATGGTGTTGTATTAATAATAGGGTGTGGTAGTAGTAGTAGTTGTGGTAGTGGTATTATTCAAGTGTTTGTCCATAATCACTACCATTGATTTTGTTGTGTCAAATACATTTCTTAATACATGTAGCAAATGTTACAGCCACAGTCATATATCCACCAACACTTTCCTTCCATCGTACAAATAAATCAGTATCATATCATAATTAGTGCATTTGTTGTGGCTAAATTGTATTTATTGGTTGTGGAACCAACACAGGTGGATTGTTAT
>JAWQEG010002193.1:25000-32500 GCA_033782935.1 Petrolisthes cinctipes | reverse complement strand
GCAATACACTTTTCTTTATTTTTTCTTTTTATTATTATTATTATTATTATTATTATTATTATTATAGGGTAATATGCTTTTTTTTCTATCTTTTTTCTTTTTTCTTTTTTTCAATTATTATTATTTTTATCATTATTCAGTATATATATGTTTTTTTTTATTATTGTTAGAATTAGAATTTACTTGCATGAAAAATAGGCTCTAATCTGATATATATTTTCCCTGTAAACTAATAATATATGTGTGTGTGTATGTGTTTGCGCATTTGTGTGTGTGTGTGTGTTTGTGTTGTGTATGTGTGTGTTTGCGCATTTGTGTACGTGTGTGTGTGTGTATGCGTGCGTGCCCCCTCCTTCTCCTCCCCCTCCTCCATGTCAACAATTCCTATATATATTTTCCCTGTAAACTAAAAATATGTGTGTGCATCTGTGTGTGTGTGTGTGTTCTTACCTATTTGTTCTTACCTATTTGTATCTTTACAGGATTGAGTCAAGCTCGTAATGTCCCGTATTTTAAATCACAATTATCATATTTTTCTTTAAAGTTATGTATGTTTTTGACACACACCACTTCTTCTGGTAATTTGTTCCATTCGTCTATTACTCTATTTGGAAAGCTATATTTCTGTACATCTTTATCTCCTCTTCTTTTAATTAATTTCTTACTGTGTCCTCTCATTGTAGGTATTCCTTGTTGACATAAGTTATCTATATCTATCTTTTCTTTTTCTGTGACACATTTGTAAACCATAATCATATCTCCTCTCTTTCGTCTTTCTTCTAGTTTGGGTAATTTTAGTTTCTTTAGTCTTTCTTCATAGCTTAGTTCTCTTAGACTTGGTAGCCATCTTGTTGCTGCTCTTTGTACTTTTTCTAATTTAGTGATATGTTTCTTTAAATGTGGGTTCCATACTACTGCAGCATATTCTAAGGTAGGCCTTATAAAGGATGTTATTATTTTCTTGACCATTTCTTCATCTATATAAGTGAAGGCCACTCTCATATTTGCTAACAATGCATACATGCTTCTCACTTTTTCATTTATATGATCATCTGGTGTTAATTTCTTATTTATCATTACCCCTAAGTCTCTTTCTTTCTCTGCTTCATTTAATATTTTGTTTCCAAGTTTGTATTGCCAATTTGGTCTTTTCTCACTTTTTCCAAACTTTATAACATGACATTTATCTGCATTAAACTCCATCTGCCATTTATTACTCCACTCTACCATTTTGTCCAAGTCATCTTGTAACTTTTTACAGCAGTCTTCATTATTAATTGTTCTTTGTACCTTTGCATCATCAGCAAACATATTCATGTAAGTGCCATCTGTACTATTTACTTCTATATCATTTATATATATTAAGAACATTATTGGTGCCAATACTGAGCCTTGAGGAACTCCACTTATCACCTTCAGCCATGGAGAATAGTTCCCTCTTAGTACTGTTCTCATTTTTCTTCCTTCAAGGAAATCTTCCATCCATTTTAGTAGTTTTCCGTTCACTCCTCCTTTATGTTGTAATTTCCATATAAGTCTTTTGTGTGGAACTCTGTCAAAGGCTTTTTTAAAGTCTAGGTAAATACTATCCACCCATCCTTCTCTTTCTTGTATTTTTTCTGATATTCTCGTATAGTAACTTAGTAAGTTTGTAACACATGATCTTTCCTTCCTAAACCCAAATTGTCTCTCTGTTATCATATCATTTTTCTCCAGGTGTTCAACCCAATTTTTTCTTATAATTTTTTCCATAATTTTACATACTACACTTGTTAGTGATACTGGTCTATAGTTAAGTGGGTCTTGTCTATTTCCTTTCTTAAATAATGGGACTATATTTGCTTGCTTCCAACTTTCTGGTAATTTTCCTTGTTGTAATGAGTTTTGAAATATTATAAATAATGGCTTACTTAGTTCTTTAGCACATTCTTTTAATACCCAACATGAAATTTCATCAGGTCCACTTGCTTTAGTTTTATCCACAGCTTCTAACTCTTTCTCTATTTCTAATCTGCTCACCTCAAACTCTTTTAGTTCATACGTGTTTGTGTTCGTATTTTCTTCTGGTGTGAATACATTTTCCTTAGTGAATACCGACTGAAATTTTGTATTTAATATTTCACAAATTTCTTTTTCTTCTGTATATATTTTTCCTTCATCCATTATGTTTTGAATTTTGTCCTTTATTTTTGTTTTGCTTTTGATGTAACTGTAGAATAGTTTTGGTTGTTCCTTACTTTTATTAATAATATCTTTTTGGTATTCCACTTGGGCTTCTCTTCTTATCTTGGTATATTCATTTCTTACACTTTTATATTTATTATATGTTCTTTCACTTCCATGTCTTCTGAATCTGTTCCATAAGGTGTCTCTCTTTTTCTTGGCTTCTATACATTTGCCATTAAACCATTGTTTGATTCTGTTAGTTTGTGGTTTCTTGTTTGGGATGTATTTATTCACTCCATCCTGATATATTTTGCAAAAATTTGAATATTGATCATTTATGTTATCAACGTCTATCATTTCGTTCCAATTAATATTTCTGAAATACTTTTTTAATTCATTGTAGTTTCCTTTTTTAAAGTTTTGTATTTTGTTTGGTTTATCTTGGACTTCTACTATATCATATGATATTATGAAATCCCACTTTATTACAACATGATCACTTTTTCCTAATGGTGGTTTATATTCTATATTATTAATTTCATTTTCATTTCTAGTAAATATTAAGTCTAATAGTGATGGTTCATCCGTTCCTCTTATTCTTGTATTATTAGTAATATGTTGCGTTAACAAGAAGTCTTGAATTAAATCTAGTAATTTACTATTCCATTGGTTTTCTGTTGCCTTTGCTTCATAATTTCTCCAATCTATATTGGTGTTAAAGTCTCCTGTTAATATTAACCTTTGAGATTTGTCTTCCATCCTTTGTAACATTTCTTTGAGGTTCTTCTCTGTGAAATTTATTAGTTCTAAATATTCATTATTATCCCATGTTCTTGTCTTTGGTGGCATATATAATGTAGCAACAGTAATTACTTCTTCTGGTGTTATAATATCTACTGCTATTAATTCAACTTTATCTGATACCTGTAATTCTGTTTGGTTTACCTTTAAATTTTTATGGGTTAAAATCATTACTCCACCTCCATTTTTTCCTACTCTATCTTTTCTCCATATGTTGTATTCACACAGGTTAAATACATCATTTGTTATTTTATTATTTAACTTAGTTTCTGTGAAGCATATTATCTGTGGTTTTTCTTCTTGTATAACATCTTTAATTTCAGTTAATTTAGATACAATACCATCTACATTTGAGTATATCATTTTTATTTTTTCATTTCTGTATATTTTTCCTAGTTGACATCTCTTTTTCTCCACCATTTTTTGACTTGCATTCCCACTACTCTGTAGAAAAAATGTCTTTCCTCTTCTTCAGTTCTTTCACTGTTCTTCCATTTTGCTTCTTCCACTTTTTCTTTGAGTATTTCTCTGTCTTCCTTAGTTAAGCATCTGACTACCTGTATCTTGTTCCATTCTTCAGAGTCCTTCAAATTCCTGGCATTTCTCAATACAGTTTCTACCATGTTACTACTTTGTACAATTATCTTTAGTGGTCTCATTTTATTTTCTTCAAATTTCCCCAGTCTGTGGAATTCTTCTATCTTTACTTCTTCTTCCTCTTCTTCCATTATGGTTTTCATTATACCTGTGATTTTGTTCATTTCTTCTTTATCCCTAGCTATTTTATTTCTCATTTCTTCTTCTTTTACTCCATATATTATTATTGATTTATTCATATCAATTGTTTCTCTGACAAACCTTACATTTTTTCTTATTACTTCTTTTACTTCTTTCTTTATGTCCATTATTCCTTTATCTTGCTTCATGTTTGTTTTTATCTCTTCTTTTTCTTTTAGAATCTGTGCATATGTTTTAACCATTTCTTCTTTACATGCATTTACTACATCATTTGCCTGTTCTATTTTCTCTTCAATTTCTTCATTCTTTTCCACTATGTGACTGGCTTTGGTCAACACATCTGCCTTCTGTTTCATTTTGTTTATATCTTTCTCCTGTTCTACTAAATTTCCTCCTATTTCATTTGTTTTGGATTTTACTGTTTTTAGTTCAGTTGCCATCTCTTCCAATGCTATATCTTTCCTATTCATTTCCTTTAGTAAATTCTCATTTCTCTTTTTTGATTCAATTAAAGCCTCTTTTATTTCCAACACTTCATCCTCCAACTTCTTAACTCTTTTTATTACTTTATTTAGATCTTCAAACTCTACTAAATCACAATACTCCTCTTCCTTCTTCTTCTTTTTTCCTTCTCTTCTTTCAAACAGACTCATGATTGTTTTTTTTTACTTACAGTTTAGCTGCCTGGTACAGTACCATCTCTCACCCTAAGGAATTGCTGACTCAAACTTGTTATGTCTGCTGGCTACCACTGCTAGATTCACTCTTTTCTTCTCTCAGTTATTTACACTTTGTTGTTTTATATTCACTGCACTTTTCTACTCATTATCTTTCTTTACTTTTATGTGTGTGTGTGTGTGTGTGTGTGTGTGTGTGTGTGTGTGTGTGTGTGTGTGTGTTTGTGTGTTTGTGTTTGTGTGCCTCCTTCCTCCATGTCAACAATTCCTATATATATTTTCCCTGTAAACTAAAAATATGTGTGTGCATCTGTGTGTGTGTGTGTGTGTGTGTGTGTGTGTGTGTGTGTGTGTGTGTGCCTCCTTCCTCCATGTCAACAGTCCTGAATCATACAGTATATATTTTCCCTTTAAAACTAATAAATATATATGTGTACGCGTCTGTGTTTGCATCTATTTTTCCAGAGCTGATCCCAGTGTGTAGCAACGAACTGGAATTTTACGAGTACCTACAGACCTCCATGGACCCCCAAGATGTGGCCCTAAAGTCACTCCTTCCTCAATACCACGGCAGTCGACTCATTACCACCGACGACGGCAAAGGTTAGGCTATGGGGTGTGTGTGTTGGTGTGTTCGTATTCCAAGCAACAGAACACCATTAATTTTTTGATAGTCTGGTCCTGTTGTTTCCTGGCATACTTTGGAGGAATCAAGGCACTCCAATGTACCAAATGTATACTCTCCCCTTAACACCCTTCCTTCCTTCCTTCCTTTGCTAACAGTAACACCACACCTGCTGCTGGGTGATCTGGCACGAGGGATGAAGAAGCCGTGTGTGGCCGATATCAAGATGGGACGCTCCTTCACTTACCCAGGCAAGGATTTCACTAAGCAGGTGAGGGTACGAAGGCAGGGAAGGTGTGGGGAAGGGGGGAAGGGGGGATGTCGGGAAGGGTTTGTACTTAGGTGAAATGATGGCAGGGAAGGAAGGGGGGATGGGGGGATGTCGGGAAGGGTTTGGAGTAGAGGTGAAATGATGGCAGGGAAGGAAGGGGGGATGTCGGGAAGGGTCTGGAGTAGAGGTGAAGTGATGGCAGGGAAGGAAGGGGGGATGGGGGGATGTCGGGAAGGGTTTGTACTTAGGTGAAATGATGGCAGGGAAGGAAGGGGGGAAGGGGGGGATGTCGGGAAGGGTTTGGAGTAGAGGTGAAATGATGGCAGGGAGGGAGGGGAAGGAATGGGGGAAGGGGGGGATGTTGGGAAGGGTATGGAAGGGTTTGTAGGACAGGTGGGATAATGGCAGGGAAAGGAAGGAAGGGTGGGAATGTCGGGAAGGGTTTATGATGGCAGGGAGGGGAGGAAAGAAGGGGGGATGTCGGGAAGGGTTTATGATGGCAGGGAGGAGAGAAAAGGGGGGGATGTCGGGAAGGGTTTATGATGGCAGGGAGGGGAGGAAAAGGGGGATGTTGGGAAGGGTTTGAAGGACAGGTAAGACAATGACAGAGAGGTAGGGGGGGGAAGAGGGGGGGGATGTTGGGAAGAATTTGTAGTTCAGGTGAAATGATGTTAGGAAAAAGTGATTTACTGACCCTATATTAAAAGGATAAAATATGTGATAAATTTAAACATCTTACATCAAGGACCTATTGTATATATAAGTGATTTACTGACCCTGTGTAAAGGTTAAATCTGGAGTAAATGATTCCTCCAAACTATTCCAATCAACAGAACACCATTATTTTTGTTATTGTGGTCTTGTTTCGTGGCATAGTTTGGAGGAATCAAGGCACTCCAATATAACAATAATGTATAATATCCCCTTAATTAATTAGGATAATATAATACGTGTTGATAAATTTAACCAACTTATATCAAGGTAATATTGTAATTTTTCTTTGTTTTCCTCTGTGTTTATGATGGTATGTAATGTACTATTTGTAATGAATTTGTGTACAGTAAGGCCTTATAATTCACTGGGGAGTACAGTATATGGGTGTATAATGTACTAAGATGGTTTACTGTACACAAATTCATTACAAACACTGCATTACATACTTATAATAACAGTGTAAAACGTGGGATTACTGTAATGTACTATGACGGTTTACTGTAATGTACTAAGAGGGTTTACTGTACAAAAATTCATTACAAACACTGCATTACATACTTATAATAACAGTGTAAAAACGAGGGATTACTGTATTGTACTAAGAGGGATTAGTGTACACAAACTCATTACAAACAGTACAAAATGAGGTATTACTGTAATGTACTAAGACAGTTTACTTTAATGTACTAAGATGGTTTACTGTACACAAATTCATTACAAACACTGCAATACCTACTTATAACAACAACAGTACAAAACAAGGGATTACTGTAATGTACTATGACGGTTTACTTTAATGTACTAAGAGGGTATACTGTACACAAATTCATTACAAACACTACATTACATACTTATAACAACATTACCCGTACTCACACTTCCTTCGTCACACCCACAGGTCAACAAGAAGTACGTGACGAGGGACGAGCTAGGTTACTGCCTCTCGGGTCTGCGCGTGTTTGACCCCAACACCGGCGCCCTGGTGGTGGAGCTCCGACCCGACGCCTGCAAGCAACTCACGCGCTCGCAAGTCTTCCACAGTCGGTATCGTTCTCCGTTCTTTGGGGCCGGCCTTATGCGAGAAGATCCGTGTGTGTGTTGTCGATGGTGTTGTTGGTACGACGGCTCTGTTGTTTGTCTGGGGTCGTCGTACCGGTACCACGGCATCGTCAACAACACAAACAACCGATGTCCTTGCATACCGACCGACCTTTGTTTTGGGAATGTAATTGTTATTTGTTTTATTATTATTATTATTATTATTATTATTATTATTATCATTATTATTATCATTATCATTATTATTATTATTATAGTTATTATCATTATTATTATTATTATTATTATATTATTATTATTATTATCATTATTATTATTAATTATTATTATTAATTATTATTATTATTTATTATTATTATTATTATTATTATTATTATCATTATTATTATTATTATAGTTATTATCATTATTATTATTAATTATTATTATTATTATTATTATCATTATTA
>JAWQEG010002193.1:0-20000 GCA_033782935.1 Petrolisthes cinctipes | reverse complement strand
AATACAGAAATACAATATCGAGGGGCAATATTAATAAACCACTCTTGATTATTTAGTTTACGAACCTGTGAAGCATTTATTTATTTCCGTACTGTAATAAATAAGGAAAAGAGTGAAAAGAGGTGGAATTAAACTTTCTTCGTCGATGTAAACAATTGTCTTCGTGGCTCGGTTCACATTCTCTGGGCCGTTATTCAAGAACGTTATTATTTTTGTGGTGTATACGATGGTGTGGTACAGTCGTCAGCACTGCCGCGTTGTACAGGGGCTCACACATTATTCAGAGATGTAACACCACTGCCATTATTATTATTAAGGGGGTGCGGGAGTAGGGGGGCAGGCTTGGGGGGGGGGACTTGGGGGGTGCGGGAATAGGGGACAGGCTTGGGGGGGGGAACTTGGGGGGTGCGGGAGTAGGGGACAGGCTTGGGGGGGGGGACTGGGGGGGTGCGGGAGTAGGGGACAGGCTTGGGGGGGGGGGGACTGGGGGGGGTGCGGGAATAGGGGGACAGGCTTAGGGGGGGTAGAAAGCCTGTCCCATATTCCCGCACCTCCCTAACCCCCCCCCCTACTCCCGCACCCCCCAAAAGCCCCCGTACCCACCTAAATCCCTCCAAGCCTAAATCCCCCCTATTCCCACACTCCCTTAAGGTCTTGTGATTAGGGTCGAGTATAACGACGAATATTGTTTTCGTCGGAGAGAAAGTTTAATATTACCAGCTTTAGGTCTTGTGATTAGGGTCGAATATAGCGACAAATAATGTTTTCGTCGAAGATCAAATTTAATACTACCAGCTTTAGGGTCTTGTGATTAGGGTCGAGTATAACGACGAATGTTGTTTTCATCGGAGAGAAAGTTTAATACTACCAGCTTTAGGTTCTGTGATTAGGGTCCATTATTCTCGTCGCTAAATTACCATCGCAAAAAATATTGGCAACTGAGCGACGAAGAGAACTTTACCTCGAAGAATTACCAGTTAAATAATTACTGTACCAACCTCACTTACTTATCCCAATAACACATTTATATACATACAGGTTTTTTTTAATTTATATTATATTTTTCTATAATCCTCCTACATGGTATCATTGCAGATTTTTTTTTTTTTGTCTTTTTTTCTTTTCTTTCTTTTCTTTTTTTTTTTTTTTTTTTTTTTTTTTTTTTTCTTCCTCGAGTAATCTTTCGTGTTTACTGTCCCACCTCTCAAATATCTTCTTCCCCGGGCGCCATATGACCTCGCTGTTGCGGTGCCTAATATCAATAATGTGTCTATATCAATCAACCATATTCTAAGTCCGATAAGGTGTTCATTATTATTATTATTATTATTATTTTTGTTATTATTATTATTATTATTTTTTTTTTTTTTTAATTTTTTTTTTTTTTTTTTTTTTTTTTTGTGAGATTACCACCATGTTATTTACTGTACTGTAGACTATGGATATATTTTTTATTATCATTATTATTATTATTATTTTTATTTTATTTTATTTATTTTTTTTTCTTCTTTTTTAAGAGTACCACCATGTTATTTACTGTACTGTAGACTATGGATATATTTTTTATTATTATTATTATTATTTTTTTTTTTTATATATAATTATACCGGACTCTGGGTGGCTATACAATGAATAAATAATTGTATCCACCAATTCCTTCATTTTACACGCATCAGTCCCTCATTGAAGACCGCCCAATGTATGTACACTCGCAATCCAAAATGTATGTACACTCGCAATCCAAAATGTATGTACACTTGCAATCCAAAATGTATGTACACTCTCAATCCAAAATGTATGTACACTCTCAATCCAAAATGTATGTACACTCGCAATCCAAAATATGTATCCAGGCTTGCTTCGAATAGCCTGTTTGAGAATTTAACCAGCTCAATCAAATATGAAACAGGATAAGTGTTGTAATTGGTTCACTAGTATGTCAAATGATTCCAAACTTCAACAACAAGACCTGGATACAAATTTTGGATTGCGAGTGTACAAGTATGTACGTTTGTTTTCCCAGACTTGTGTTATTCATTACCATATAACAACAACATAGGGTTTGCGTTAGTATTGGGTTAAACGGACTCAATTGTACACGGTAACAATTTATTAATAAAAGATACAAGACTGTTTTCCACTAATGAAACCGGGACACTGTAGTAAGGTCAGCCAGGGTCAGAGTTGTAGAGGGAACGAACACTTTAATTGTAGCTGGAGAGTCCTGCCTGCCGTGGAGAGTGTGGGGTGAGAGAGTTGGTGTGGAGAGTGTGTGGTGAGAGAGGTCTATAGCTGGTGCAGGAGGTAGTGTGGAGAGTGTGTGGTGAGAGAGGTGGTGTGGAGAGAGTGTGGTGAGAGAGGTGGCATGGAGAGTGTGGCATGAGAGAGGTAGTGTGGAGTGTGTGTGGTGAGAGAGGTAGTGTGGAGAGTGTGGGGTGAGAGAGGTAGTGTGGAGAGCGTGGCGTGAGAGAGGTAGGTAAGGTGGAGAGTGTGTGGTGAGAGAGGTAGCATGGAGAGTGTATGGTGAGAGAGGTAGCATGGAGAGTGTGACATGAGAGAGGTAGCTGTTGCAGGAGGTAGCATGGAGAGTGTGACATGAAAGAGGTAGCTGTTGCAAGAGGTGACGTGGCAGGGCAGGAGGTGAGTCTTAGTCCAGTGCTGCAAGGAGAGTGAACGAGGAGCGGCTCATCAACGCCTCCTAACCTGACCACATGGACAAGTGAGGAGAGGGAAGTACAAGGTGTCTGATATCTGCTACACCCTCATTGAAGACCACCCAATGTATGTATGTATGTATAGTCGCGGTCAATAATAATCATCCACATATGGGTATCTCAAACAATTTACTGTCTAATGTTTTCACGTTCACATAATATGATGTTATTGTTTTAAGTAGTGTGTAGCTGCTTGTATTAAATTAAAAGATGGTAGTTAACGTGTGTGTGTGTGTGTGTTATTGTTTTAAGTAGTGTGTAGCTGTTTGTATTAAATTAAAAGATGGTAGTTAACCTATTTGTTGGAAAGTTTATCATCTAAGGAAGAACAGAGGGAAGCTGTCAAACTCTTACGTGTGTTACCCCTATATAGATGATTATATTTGACCATGACTGTATGTATGTATCCATGTACACAGACGGATAGTGATTGTAATAGACAAGTTTTACATTTATTAATTTTTTCTGTAATAGTAGTTGTGATGAGAATTCTATCTAGCACCCAGACTCAACAAAAAAGTATCTAATTCAAAATGGACATGTTGTTATTGTATTCCTTCTCATAAATTGTCTCTCATTTTTTTTTTTTTATACCACCCATATTAATTGCAATGCTTGTATTATGTTGCAGAGTTGTGGAGCCCAGTTCTACAAGAGAGAGGCTTACAAACCTTCGCTGTTTGTTGTCTACTGTGTTTATCCATCCATCCATCCTTCCTTCCTTCCATACATCCTTCCTTCCTTCCTTCCTTCCATACATCCATCCTTCCTTCCTTCCTTCCTTCCTTCCTTCCATACATCCATCCATCCATCCTTCCTTCCTTCCTTCCTTCCTTCCTTCCTTCCTTCCTTCCTTCCATACATCCATCCATCCTTCCTTCCATCCATCCATCCATCCATCCTTCCTTCCTTCCTTCCTTCCATACATCCATCCATCCATCCATCCTTCCTTCCTTCCATACATCCTTCCTTCCTTCCATACATCCTTCCTTCCTTCCATACATCCTTCCTTCCTTCCTTCCTTCCATACATCCTTCCATACATCCATCCATCCATCCATCTATCAGTTCAACAAGAAGCTTACGAACTTTTGATATTTGTTGTCTACTGTGTTCATCCTTCCATCCATCCATCTACACCAACAATACAAACATCACTAGAGTTACTGTGAGTGTTTATGGAGCTACTGTACATTGTTTTCTGTGTGTTTATATAATGTAATAATATATGCAGTTTGGGTTTAGAAATGTGCACTCACTCATGACAAAAAAAAGCTATCTGTATTTTTGTATATTTTCCTCAAGTATATGTCAGCTAAGAAAAATCATTGGTAAATCCCATATCAAAAACTCTCTGTATTTTTTTTTATTTTGCTCAAGTATATGACACCTAAGAAAAATCATTGGTAAATCCCATATCAAAAACTCTCTGTATTTTTTTTTATTTTGCTCAAGTATATGTCAGCTAAGAAAAATATTTGGTAATTCCATATGTGATGTAATTCCCAGATGCTTTGTTTTTGGTGAATGTACACTCGCAATTCAAAATATGTATCCAGGCTTGCTTCGAATAGCCTGATCGAGTATTAATTAAGTGAGCTCAAGCAAATATGAAACAGGATAAGCCTTGTAATTGGTTCACTAGTATGTCAAATGATTCCAAACTTCAACAACAAGACCTGGATACAAATATGAAACAGGATAAGCGTTGTAATTGGTTCACTAGTATGTCAAATTATTCAAAACTTCAACAACAAGACCTGGATACAAATATGAAACAGGATAAGCCTTGTAATTGGTTCACTAGTATGTCAAATGATTCCAAACTTCAACAACAAGACCTGGATACAAATTTTGGATTGCGAGTGTACAACAGAATTATGGACTGAGACAAGAGAGAGAGAGAGAGAGAGAGAGAGAGAGAGAAAGAAAGGAAGAAGATAAAAAAAAGGAAAAAAGAAGAGAGAGAGAGAGAGAGAGTGTACAGGAAGTGATAAGAATTTAATATGATTTACTCATGCGCTTATATAAGAACCTAATGGTCAGCTAATGTTGATAGGTTTAATTAAAGGGGAATATAGTATACTTTTGGTACATTGGAACACCTTGATTCCTTTAGAGTATACCAGGAAACAGAATCACATAAATAAATAATAATGGTGTCTGTTGCTTGGAATATTTTGGAGGATTCAGTTGCTCCGGATTTACCATCACTAAATAATAATACCCCAGGATCACATTTCAACATTTAGAATTGATTTTTGTATGTCCAATATCGAATCTTTTTAAGTTGTCAACATTTTGGGTTTATATTGGACTTGTGAATATTTTTGGTGTCAGCAGTACATTACATTACATTACATTACAGGGTTGGCCAGGTTAAGTTGTAATTTATTAAGGTGGTAATTCACTTTCATTACATTGGAGTGCCTTGATTCCTCCAAAGTATGCCAGGAAACAACAGGACCAGATGAACAAATATAATGGTGTTCTGTTGTTGCTTGGAATAGTTTGGAGGATTCAGTTGCTCCAGAATTATTACCAACACAAAACTTCCCCCCCTTAAGTGAATAAGTTTTGTTTTAGTTGAGGAAAGTGTAATGTCCAGTTGATGTATTTCAGAATTGCCAAGATACAAACAATGCTGTACTAAAGCCCCGGCCACACGAAATTCTCTCGCCTTTTGCCAGTGTTACCAGACCAAACAGTCCCCGGCAGCCATTGGACATTTGCGCCCACCACCCACTCACAAAATTGGTAACAGTGTCTGCCCGCCATCTTTTGCCTCTCGTGTGGAATTTATTTAATTTATTTTATTTTATTTTATTAATTTATTTATTTAATTTATTTATTTTATTTATTTATTTTATTTATTTTATTTTATTTTGGCAGTTGAGGGGATTTTGTAGCCTGTAATTCACCCTGTAAAGTAACTCATACTGTACTATGGTTTACAAAAGTTTGTTCCCTCAGTCAGCAACAATATAACAATATATAGGTTGTGGAATGGGGGGGGGGGTATTTAAGGTTGTGGAATGGGGGGGGTGGGGGGTGGTATTTAATGTTGCTGGAATTGGGGGGGGGGGGTATTTAAGGGTTGTGGAATTGGGGGGGGGGGGGTATTTAATGTTGTGGAATTGGGGGGGGGGTATTTAAGGTTGTGGAATGGGGGGGGGGGGATATTTTAATGTTGTGGAAATGGGGGGGGGGTATTTAATGTTGTGGAATGGAGGAGGGGGGGGGGATATTTAATGTTGTGGAATGGGGGGGAGGGGGTATTTAAGGTTGTGGAATGGGGGGGTGGGGGGTGGTATTTAATGTTGTGGAATGGGGGGGGGGGGGTATTTAAGGTTGTGGAATGGGGGGGGGGGTTATTTAATGTTGTGGAATTGGGGGGGGGGTATTTAATGTTGTGGAATGGGGGGGGGGGTATTTAATGTTGTGAAGTGGAGGAGGGGGGGATATTTAAGGTTGTGGAATTGGGGGGGGGGTATTTAATGTTCTGGAATGGGGGGGGGGGTATTTAAGGTTGTGGAATGGGCGGGGGGATATTTAATGTTGTGGAATAGGGGGGGTATTTAATGTTGTGGAATATTTAAGGTTGTGGAATGGAGGAGGGGGGGGGGGTATTTAATGTTGTGGAATTGGGGGGGGGGGTATTTAATGTTCTGGAATTGGGGGGTTGGTATTTAAGGTTGTGGAATGGAGGAGGGGGGGGGTATTTAAGGTTGTGGAATGGGGGGGGGGGTGGTATTTAATGTTGTGGAATGGGAGGGGGGGGGTATTTAAGGTTGTGGAATTGGGGGGGGGGGGGATATTTAAGGTTGTGGAATTGGGGGGGGGGGTATTTAATGTTGTGGAATGGAGGAGGGGGGGGTATTTAATGTGGAATTGGGGGGGGGGGTATTTAAGGTTGTGGAATGGGGGGGGGGTATTTAATGTTGTGGAATTGGGGGGGGGGGTATTTAATGTTGTGGAATGGGGGGGGGGTATTTAAGGTTGTGGAATAGGGGGGTATTTAAGGTTGTGGAATGGGGGGGGGGGTATTTAAGGTTGTGGAATAGGGGGGGGGATATTTAATGTTGTGGAAATGGGGGGGGGGTATTTAATGTTGTGGAATAGGGGGGGGGGGTATTTAAGGTTGTGGAATTGGGGGGGGGGTATTTAAGGTTGTGGAATTGGGGGGGGGGGTATTTTAAGGTTGTGGAATGGGGGGGGGGTATTTAAGGTTGTGGAATGGTGGGGGGGGTATTTAATGTTGTGGAATGGAGGAGGGGGGGGGATATATAAGGTTGTGGAAAGTAACACTGTTTGTAGATATTGAAACCGTGGATGCAATCTGAATAAATCCATGTCTTTCAGATCTGCAGTGACAAAAGTGAAGATGATCTCAACCAACATCACAAAGAAGAAAGCCAAAGAGGACAAGTGGAGAACTGAAGAAACAAGACAACATCCACTACTACTGAAGAAAGAAGACAAGGGGAGAGAACTGAAGAAAGAAGACAACAACCACTACCATTGAAGAAAGGTGGACAAGTGGAGAACTGAAGAAACAAGACAACATCCACTACTACTGAAGAAAGAAGACAAGGGGAGAGAACTGAAGAAAGAAGACAACAACCACTACCATTGAAGAAAGGTGGACAAGTGGAGAACTGAAGAAACAAGACAACATCCACTACTACTGAAGAAAGAAGACAAGGGGAGAGAACTGAAGAAACAAGACAACATCCACTACTAGTACTGAAGAAAGGTGGACAAGTGGAGAACTGAAGAAAGAAGACAACAACAACCACTACCACTGAAGAAAGGTGGACAAGTGGAGAGAACTGAAGAAAGAAGACAAGTGGAGAACTAAAGAAAAACGAAGAAAAAAACAATAATAAAATATCTCTACATATATATAAAGAGGAAAAAAAAAAATATATATAATTTTTCATTACTTCCTTTATTTAATATAGAGAAATTATTATTATCCCACCAGGTGTTACATTTTACTTCTGGATACCTGAAAGAGTGTAGGGTTCAAATAAAATTGTTAATATGAGGACATCAAACAAACTCCACCTCAATCCCTGCAAAATAATATCAGCATTGTAAAGTGACATTGTGAAGCTGTGTGTGTGTGTGTATTTCTTTAAGGAGGTGTGGGAGTAGGGGGGACAGGCTTGGGAAGGGGGGGGGGGGGGACAGGCTTGGGAAGGGGGGGGGTGGGAATAGGGGGGGACAGGCTTGGGAAGGGGGGGGGGTGCAGGAGTAGGGGGGACAGGCTTGGGAAGGGGGGGGGGGTGCAGGAGTAGGGGGGACAGGCTTGGGAAGGGGGGGGTTAGGGGACAGGCTTTCTACCCACCTCAGGCCTGTCCCCCTATTCCCCCCCCCCCCCAAGCCTGCCCCCTACTCCCGCACCCCCTTAAACCGTCTCAAAAAAAGACTTGTGAAACTACTACTATTACTACTACCACCACTACTACTACTACCACCACTACAACTACTACTACAACTACTACTACTACTACTACTACTACTACTACTACTACTACCACTACTACTACTACCACTACAACTACTACTACTACTACTACTACTTGACACAGCCTCTATATAGACAAGATGCCCGGAAATTCCTTGTGTACACTCGGATACCATAGTCTCTAACCCAGCCCACAGGAGTCGAAGCCTGAGATCTGAAGAAGCAGGCAGGCGGTTTCTGGACGACGGCTCACCCAAAGCTTCCATTGGTTCGAGATGTGTGTAGTAGCAGCAGGTTGATGATTATGGTTTAGGTGACCTGTTGTCCAGAAACAAACCACCTGCTGCTTCAGATCTCGTGCTTCGACTCCCGTGGGCTAGAGACTATGTTTTCCGAGTCTATATTAAAATGATGAGAGAGTTGGGGGGGGGGGAAATGTCTTGGTAAATTGGAAGGCTACTGGTACTAATTCCTCCTAACTATCCCAGGAAAGAAATAATCATCGCAAAGTTATTAATTGGGGATCTGTTTTGTGACATAGAGATGATTCCACATTGGTATTGGTTTGTTAGCTTCCCAACCAACTATCCCAGGAAACAAATAATCATCGCAAAGTTATTAATTGGGGATCTGTTTTGTGACATAGAGCCGTATTCCACAGTGGTATTGGTTTGTTAGCTTCCCAACCAATCACACTTGTAAGGCTTCATTATTTTCCAAAAGTTGAGTATCCACATTCACAAAATCTATCAAACAGTTAGATAATGATGATGATCACTGTATAGTTTACTCACCAAATTCATTAAATAATTCACCCATAAGTCATTAACACGGCCAATATTCTTTCGTTTGCGTGCTTACAAACCACTACCAACGACTGTGGAATGGACCCATAGTTTGGTTGACTTGGTAACCCTCCAATTTATCATCTCTTTTAAAACCACACAAGGATTTTAGGAAAGCACTGTTTAGCAAGTTTAGCTTCATATGGGCTGCTTACAAATATTAAAAAAAATCACTAATATTATAAGACATAAATACGGTACTATGTAAGCATAATAAAGTGTTTCAAAGTGTTATATTATTTCATGTAAATATTTGGTATTCCATTAGAGAAAACTGAACTACTGAACCCAAACAAGATTTTCCAATATAATGGAGAAATTAACCTCTAAATGGAAAGAGTGTTTGAATTTAATGAATCTCCATCTCTAATGAAAATACTGCAATGCTGATATTGATAAAGGGAATAATATACTTTTGGTACATTGCAGCTTCTTGATTTCTTCAGATTAATAAAAATAAATGTGGCCTGTTGTGTGGAATAGTTTGGAGGAATCAGATGCTCCAGATTTACCCACACCAGACAATAACTCCACAATATACAATAACAACACTTCCTAAACCAGTGTAATAAATAAATCAAAACAAACTAAGAAATGGTAGCAAGGTAAAAAAAAAAAAAAAAAAAATCTGTTTAGCTTAAATGGGAGGTAGATTATTGTTGGTAAATCTGGAGTAACTGGAGTCCTCTAAATTATTCCTGGAGTAACTGGAGCACTCTAATTTATTCCTGGTAAATCTGGAGTAACTGGAGTCCTCTAAATTATTCCAAGCAACAAAAGGCCACCATAGATTTTGTTAATCAGGTCTTGTTTGTTTCCTGGAATTATTTGGAGGAGGAATCAATGTGCTCCAATGTACAGTCGGCAAAAAAAGTTTCGTTACCACCCCTACGTTAATTTTAACATTGGTAAGCGGTGTAGGGTTGGTACTCCGCCGACTGGGCAGGTGGTGCCTCGTCATCCAAGACGGTTATCGTCTTCACCCCGCCTATAATACTCAGGCCGCGGCAGTAACAACTTTTTTATATCAAAAGCTTAGCTGATTTTAAATTAAATTTAGAGTGTTCAAGAACTCTTACTATTTAACTATTCATTATTAAACATAAGGAAATGCGTTTGAGTATTTTAGAACAAGAATAACCTTGAAATACCCAGAAAAAATAGCACTGGCTGAAACAACGTCATCCCTGCTTGAATGCCTATGACACACTGAGGGAGGGGCACAGAGGGTGGACCTGGGTGGCCCTTGTGTCACGCCTGACTACCAACATTACATCACACTGTTAAAAGGATGGTAAAAAAACTTTTTTTGTCGACTGTACCAAACAAAACTATACACCCCCCTTAATTAATCCAACACTACTATGATAAATTTATGACTGTTATGAAAGTGTTGTTATGTTTGATGTCCTCATATCATAAGTATCATCTCACCATCTACCGAGACACTGTAGTAACAACTGTCCTACTGTAGTGATGTGATGTCAGCCAGTGATGAAGTTCCAATGTGATGATGTGTCTTCTTCATAATAACTTCATAACACAACCTGCAACAGAACCAAAGTTACATGTAAGTGTCACACATTCAACTTCAATACACTTTTTCTTTTCCAAAATATTTCCAATTCTCTTTCACCTACACTCTCTAAATTTTCTAGTCGTTATGAACCATTGATGTGACAGTGGTGTATATGAATTTGTGAGGCCGACTGTACAGTCGGCAAAAAAAGTTTCGTTACCACCCCTACGTTAATTTTACCCTGGGTAAGCCCGGTAGGGTTGGTACTCCACCCACTGGGCAGCTGTGACTCGTGTCATCCGGGTCATGCTGGACGGGAATTGTTATTGCCGCGGCAGTGTCAACTTCTTTATATCAAAAGTTTAGCTGATTTTAAATTAAATTTTGAGTGTTAAAGAACTCTTACTATTTAACTATTCATTATTAAACATAAGGAAATGCGTTTTGAGTATTTTAGAACAAGAATAACCGTGAAATACCCAGAAAATATAGCACTGGGTGAAAGAACGTCATTCCTACTTGGCTGCCCATGACACACTGAGGGGCATTGGCCAGGGGCACGCACTTATGGAGGCCGGAGGGTGGCGGAGGTACCACACTCACCAGTCAGGCGTACCAGCATTACATCACACTGTTTTAGGGATGGTAACGAAACTTTTTTTGCCGACTGTACATACAACATGTTATTACTTACCAGGTCTATAACAACAACAACATAAGTAGCAAGGGCCAATGTGTTGTGTGTTGTAATTTTTTGTTATAGTTATTGTATCTTCACTATTAATGGTAGAAACTTCAGCCTTCTCGCTTCACTCACAACACAATACGAGCATCAGTCTGCAACACAACACAACAACACAATTGGTAAAACAACTCATTTACTATTCAACATGCAACACAACAACACATGCATTGGTAAAACAAACTTATCAACATTATAAAAAAACAATAATTCTCACTTCACACAAGAATCAGTCTGCAACACAACACAACAACACAACTGGTAAAACAAACTAATTTACTACTCAACATGCAACACAACACATTCAATATTATAACAACAATAATTCTCACTTCACTCACAACTACTCAATATTATAATAACAATAACTCTCACTTCACTCACAACTACTCAATATTATAATAACAATAACTCTCACTTCACTCACAACTACACAATATTATAATAACAATAATTCTCACTTCACTCACAACTACTCAATATTATAATAACAATAACTTTCACTTCACTCACAACTACTCAATATTATAATAACAATAACTCTCACTTCACCCACAACTACTCAATATTATAACAACAATAACTTTCACTTCACCCACAACTACTCAATATTATAACAACAATAACTCTCACTTCACCCACAACTACTCAATATTATAATAACAATAACTCTCACTTCACCCACAACTACTCAATATTATAATAACAATAACTCTCACTTCACCCACAACTACTCAATATTATAACAACAATAACTCTCACTTCACCCACAACTACTCAATATTATAATAACAATAACTCTCACTTCACTCACAACACAACAACACACAAGCATTCCTAAAACAAACACACTTATTATTTAACATTATAACAACAATAATATGTAAGAATAGGTAAAAACAAATGGTAAATATTGAAAGAATTGCCGTTATTGCGTACGGTTTTTCTACCTTCATTACTCACCACTTATTTAGACCATTCTAAGACTATTTTCTTCTATGGCATTTCCAAGATAGGTCATATTCAAATTAGCCTGACCTTACCTAACCTAACCTAGACCGTATCAGACTACCGGGACCTAACCTGGCCAAACTACCGGGACCTAACCTGGCCAAACTACCGGGACCTAACCTGGACAAACTACCGGGACCTAACCTGGACAAACTACCGGAACCTAACCTGGACAAACTACCGGGACCTAACCTGGACAAACTATCGGGACCTAACCTGGACAAACTACCGGGACCTAACCTGGACAAACTATCGGGACCTAACCTGGACAAACTACCGGGACCTAACCTGGACAAACTATCGGGACCTAACCTGGACAAACTACCGGGAAATAACCTGGACAAACTACCGGGAAATAACCTAGACAAACTACTGGGAAATAACCTGAACAAACTACCGGGAAATAACCTGGGCAAACTACCGGGAAATAACCTGGGCAAACTACCGGGAAATAACCGTGGTAAAGTACAGGAAATGACCGGGGCAAAATACTGGGACCTAACCTGGACAAACTACCGGGACCTAACCTGGGCAAACTACCGGGAAATAACCGTGGTAAAGTACAGGAAATGACCGGGGCAAAATACTGGGACCTAGCCGGATCTGGCAACACTGCTACAAAACGGTAATTCTTTCAATAAATACCAAACAAATAGGTAAGAACGGGCCTTTCTCCCTAATTACTCGAGGTCACTATTAATGGAAAATCTGTATATGAGTTCCACGCGGCAAATATTTACAATTTATGTATATTTAAGTAGGGGACAATGTAGTGTGTTCGTGTGTAATGAATATAATTGGCGATTGCAAAAAAAAAAAAAAAAAAAAAAAAAACTTGGAACTCTTATATAGAATTACCGTACTTTAATTAATATCATGTATCATAATTATATTTATTTAACATGAGTGGTATACAAGATAATTATTAGCCATCAAATGTGTTGTTTACATAATAATAGTAGGTTATTTCTACATAAGAGTTACACGTGTTTTTTCTAGTTTTTTCGTTTTTTTTTTTGTCCCCTACTTAAATATACATAAATCAAACCTGTAATAATAAAAAAAAAAAAAAATGGTGGAATAAAATTAAATATTATTATTAGTCCTTCCATCCTTCTCTTTGGGACTATTTATTTATTTTCTCTCTTTCTCTCTCTCTCTCTCTCTCTTTATTTCCTTCCTGCTTGTTATCACCTTTCTCTGGCGCTATATGACCTCACTGTTGCGGCGCCTAATATCAATCAATCAATCTATAAAATAAATAATAATGGTCAGAGTCGAACCAGTGTTGCCAAGTCAGCTCAATAAAATTTCCCTAACGTCACCTTTAGAATTTTCCTATTTTTTTTTTTTTGTCTCAATAATTCCCTGTTTACTCTTGAATATTAATAGCTATTTTTTTTTATATAGTCTTTTTGGTATTTCGTCAGGTAGAAATTTCCCCATTAATTATTCTTGAACAATCTTTATATAATTTAATTTCCCTGTGTCGACTTCAAAATTCCCTAAAACAGAGAAATTTCCCTGTTTATTCTTGAACAATCTTTATATAATTTCCCTGTGTAGACTTCAAAATTCCCTAAAACAGAGAAATTTCCCTGTTTATCCTTGAACAATCTTTATATAATTTCCCTGTGTCGACTTCAAAATTCCCTAAAACAGAGAAATTTCCCTGTTTATTCTTGAACAATCTTTATATAATTTCCCTGTGGAGACTTCAAAATTCCCTAAAACAGAGAAATTTCCCTGCACCTGGCAACATTGCTACTGACGGATCCAAGGATGTTGTTGTGGAAATGTGTATGATTCTGCATTTTCAACGGCGCTAAAAACAAAACAGTCACTCGTGGAGGTCGTGTTATTTTGTAAAGAATATTATATAGATATCAGGAAAAACATATAATTATGGACTACAACAACCATACATAGAATAGAAACTAAACAACACATCATTGGAAATTTACTATTCAATACAGAAAATCTAGAAAAAGCGAAAGACACACTTTATGAATTTTGGAAAAGAAGAGAAAAACGAAGGAACCACAGAGTGAAAACTAACCCAGGCAGGAAAGGTTATATTTATTTTTACACTCTATTTACAAATCTAAGTACATTTTTACACTCTAATTTCGTTATAAAACATGTCGGAATCACACTTTGCAACACACACACACACACACACATACATAACTTTAAAGAAACATATGATAATTGGGTTTTAAAATACGCGACATTACGAACCTATGTCACACACACACACACAATTATCATGGAAGCAACATGCCGCTAGGATGGTCAAGGTAGCCTCATACAAGCTGTACATGCTGCACAGACTCAGGTCTCTGGGGACTCCAGCAGGGGATTTGAAGGCAGTTTACACCTCTTTCATATTACTCTCACTGCTGTACGCCTCCCCAGTGTGGTCTTCATCTCTGAACAAAACACAACAACAACAGCTTGAGAAGGTTCAGAAGAGGGCATGCAGAGTCATACTGGGCCCTGCCTACACCAGCTACAATAATGCCCTCACCACCCTGAGTCTGCCCAGGCTGACAGCCATGTATGAGCAAGCCCTTAGCAAGTTTGGGGAAGGCTTGCTACGTAACCCACGCCACCGTCACCTCCTACCACCTGACGCCCCTCCACCAGCCAGGGCTACCCGACACCAAAACAAACTGGTGCCGCTAAGAGCCCCTCGCACTGACCGCTATCGTCAGAGTGCTGTTCACACTTTAGTGCGAAAAATAAACACCTAGATTAGTATGTCTCCAAGTTGTAGCCTATAGATCTTAGAATTAATATTAATGTAATCTTCCCCTCTGTAAATTTTCAGTCTCTGACTGCCATGTAAATAAACCGTTAATTATTATTATTATTATTATTATTACACACACACATACAACTTCAAGAACCACATAATAAATAAAATAATAATAAATATAAATATCAATAACAATAACACACACACAACTTCACGAACCACATAATAAATAAAATAATAATAAAAATAAATATCAATAATAATAACACACACACAGACAATGAGAGAGAGAGAGAGAGAGAGAGAGAGAGAGAGAGAGAGAGAGAGAGAGAGAGAGAGAGAGAGAGAGAGAGAGAGAGAGAGAACCAATGTCACACACACAAATAAAAATAAAAATAATAATGATAATCCACACACACAATGAGAGAGAGAGGGAGAGAACCAATGTCACATCTACACACACACACATACCAATAAATAACACACACACACACAGACAATGAGAGAGAGAGAGAACCAATGTCACATCTACACACACACACCAATAAATAACACACACACACAGACAATGAGAGAGAGAGAGAGAACCAATGTCACACACACACACACACACACCAATAAATAACACACACACACAGACAATGAGAGAGAGAGAGAGAACCAATGTCACACACACACACACACACACAGACAATGAGAGAGAGAGAGAGAACCAATGTCACACACACACACCCAGTTTTAGACCAGCCTCCACTCTCCAGGAATCCATTCAGTCAGTAACCCACCAGACTTTGGAGGGTATACACGTGTTGTCCATTCTCTCCCACACACACACACGCTCTCTTTATTCAGTCCCCTCTCACTCTCACACTCTCTTTATTCAGATCTCTCTCACATATACCTACTCTCTTTATTCAGTGCCCTCTCTCTTTCTTTATTCACTTCTCTCTCTCTCTCTTTCTTTATTCACTTTTCTCTCTCTCTCACACTCTTTATTGCCTCTCTCTCTTACATACACTCTATATTCAGTCCACTCTCTCTCTCACACACTCTTTATATTCACTTCCCTCCCTGTCTCTCTCTCACACACACACACACACTATATTCACTTCCCTCCCTGTCTGTCTCTCACACACACACACACACACACTTTATTCACTTCCCCCCCCCCCCTCTCTCACACACACACACACTTTCTCTCTCTCTCTCTCTCTCTCTCTCTCCACCCATTTACTTCACAGCATAATATAACAAACACACATACATACAGTGCTGAAAACAACAATAATAATAATAACAAAAATAATAATAATAATAATAATAATAATTTCACAGTGCTCAGGTAAATATAATGAGAAGTGGAATTTATTGTGATGTGATTTGAAATTATTGTGTTGAAAAAAAAAAAAAATAATAATAATAATAATAATAAAAAAAATAATAATAATAATAATAATAACAATAATAATAATAATATTTACATCTTTCTTTTAAAATGAGTGAGCGTGTATGTTTGATTGCATATTATTATTATTATTATTATTATTATTATTAAGGACCCTGTGATTGTGTTGGTAAATCTGGAGCAACTGAATCCTCCAAACTATTCCAAGCAACAACAGAACACCATTATTTCTTTTGTTCATCTGGTCTTGTTGTTTCGTGGCATACTTTGGAGGAATCAAGGCACTCCAATGTACCAAAAAAGAATTACCACCTTAACAAGAAGTTTATTGAGAAACCAAGTTGGATTTTACAAGAATCTTATTAGCTAGACTTAGAGAGGTAGCTTAGAGAGAGACCTAATAGGATTGTGGTCTATAGTTGCAGAGTGAGTGATTTTAGAGTGTCTGTCTGTCTGTGTAGGAAGTCTGGTTGAACCCTCTGACATGATTAGTTTATGATGACCTGTGTGAGAGAGAGAGAGAGAGAGAGAACCAATGTCACATCTACACACACACACACCAATAAATAACACACACACACAGACAATGAGAGAGAGAGAGAGAGAACCAATGTCACACACACAGAGAGAGAGAGAGAGAGAGAGAACCAATGTCACATCTACACACACACACACCAATAAATAACACACACACACAGACAATGAGAGAGAGAGAGAGAGAGAGAGAGAGAACCAATGTCACATCTACACACACACACCAATAAATAACACACACACACAGACAATGAGAGAGAGAGAGAACAAATGTCACATCTACACACACACACACAGACAATGAGAGAGAGAGAGAGAGAGAGAGAGAACCAATGTCACATCTACACACACACACACCAATAAATAACACACACACACAGACAATGAGAGAGAGAGAGAACCAATGTCACATCTACACACACACACACCAATAAATAACACACACACACAGACAATGAGAGAGAGAGAGAACCAATGTCACATCTACACACACACACACCAATAAATAACACACACACACACAGACAATGAGAGAGAGAGAGAGAGAGAACCAATGTCACATCTACACACACACACACACCAATAAATAACACACACACACAGACAATGAAAGAGAGAGAGAGAGAGAGAGAGAACCAATGTCACATCTACACACACACACCAATAAATAACACACACACACAGACAATGAGAGAGAGAGAGAGAGAGAGAGAGAACCAATGTCACACACACACACAGAGAGAGAGAGAGAGAGAGAACCAATGTCACACACACACACACCAATAAATAACACAGACAATGAGAGAGAGAGAGAACCAATGTCACACACACACACACACACACACACACAGACAATGAGAGAGAGAGAGAGAGAGAACCAATGTCACACACACACACACACACAGTTTCAGACCAGCCTCCACCTGACATGTTTGGTTATAATGTGTAGTATAATATATCCTTCTGTTACATGTGTGTGACTTATACTGTGACCCACTGGTGACCTTGTAAACAGTGATGTCAATGCAAATACTGCTGAGTTTGGGTTACATCCCTTAGGTTAGGTAATGTAGGGCAGCAATACGAGTTCTCAACATGTATATATCCTCCTTCCTTGTGTGTGTTACATGTTACTGACGCACTCACGGTATATGTAGAATAACCGGCACACAAACACACACACACACACCTATACACACACACACACACTATCATGAGGACACAGACACACACACACACACCTATATGGAAGGAGCTTGTTTGTTTCGTGGCATAGTCAGGAGGAATCAGAAGCCACCAAACACAGACACACACACACACACACCTATAGGGAAGGAGCTTGTTTGTTTCGTGGCATAGTCAGGAGGAATCAGAAGCCTCCAATTCTCATACACAATCACAGGGTCCTTAAGGGGGTAATTCACTTTTGGTACATTGGAGTGCCTTGATTCCTCCAAAGTATGCCAGGAAACAGGACCAGATGAACAAAAATAATGGTGTTCTGTTGCTTGGAATAGTGTGGAGGATTCAGTTGCTCCAGATTTACCAACACAAAACTTCCCCCTTAAGGAATAATAATAATAATAATAATAATAATAATAATATATTTTGTTGCACTGTTGACCACAAGAACCTAACCTAACCTAACCAAATCCAATCTAAACCAACCCAACCTAACCTAACCTAACCTCACCTAACCAAATCCAACCGAACCTAACCTAACCTAACCAAATTCAACCTCATCCAACCCAACCCAACCTAACCTCACCTAACCCAATCCAACCCAATCTAACCTAACTTAAACCAACCAATCCAACCCAACCTAACCTAACCTAGTAATAATAATAATGATGTTTTTCTTTTCTTCCTCCTCAGATTGTCAGAGAGGTCCAAGAAGCAGCCAAGGAAATAATAATAATAATAATAATAATAATAAGAAAGAAGCTCACATCATTAATTTTAAACTTCTACACACCATAAGCACATGTTATATACTTAGGCAACACACAGGAGAGCCTAATTAAATACATACACACACACATACACAAGCACATAACCAGCCACACACACACACAGACACACACAAAGGCATAAACAGGCACAGACACACAGGCATAAACAGGCACAGACACACACACAGGCATAAAGAGACACAAACACATAGGCACACAAATACAGACACACACACACAGAGGACAAAAAAGGTGTGTTTGTGTAGATGTGTTGTGGTGGTGAAGTGTGAGTGTGTTGAGTTAGGTGAAGTGTGAGTGTATGGTGTAGTGAGTGTGTAGTGGTTGTAGTGAAGTGTGTGTTAAGTTAGGTGAAGTGTGAGTGTGTTGAGTTAGGTGAAGTGTGAGTGTATGGTGTAGTGAGTGTGTAGTGAAGTGTGTGTTGAGTTAGGAGTGAAGTGTGAGTGTGTTGAGTTAGAAGTGAAGTGTGTTGAGTTAGGAGTGAAGTGTGAGTGTGTTGAGTTAGGTGAAGTGTGAGTGTGTTGAGTTAGGTGAAGTGTGAGTGTAGTGTAAAGTGCTGTTGAGTTAGGTGAAGTGTGAGTGTAGTGTAAAGTGTGTTGAGTTAGGTAAAGTGTGAGTGTGTGGTGTCGTGAAGTGTGTTGAGTTAGGTGAAGTGTGAGTGTGTTGAGTAAAGTGTGAGTGTGTGGTGTCGTGTGTTGAGTTAGGAGTGAAGTGTGAGTGTGTAAAGTAGTGTGTGGTGTCGTGTGTTGAGTAAAGTGTGAGTGTGTGGTGTCGTGTGTTGAGTTAGGAGTGAAGTGTGAGTTGTGTAAAAGTAGTGTGTGTGTTGAGTAAAGTGTGAGTGGTGTGGTGAAGTGTGTTGAGTAAAGTGTGAAGTGTGAGTGTAGTGAGTATGTGAATAATGGTAATGATGTATTGTTATTAATATTGAGGTTGGACTGGACTCCTACGACAACAACAACACCGGTACAATGAAGAACAATAACTTTACATTGGGCTATCCCTTCCCTGCCCAGGCCCCACTATCTAC
>JAWQEG010002192.1:5000-50000 GCA_033782935.1 Petrolisthes cinctipes | reverse complement strand
CACCATCCCATGATTCCCTTCCCTCACCTGCACCATCCCTTCTACCATCAGTATCCCTTCCATCCCTAACACCAATATCATCTCTTTCACCCTGACACCACACCACCATCTCTGACACCAGTAACACCCTGCCACCCTGTTGCCATCGCAGCCTACCATTTCATTTCAGTCTCTACCATTTTATCACCATACATAACCATAGTCACTGTAAATACTACCACCACAAACCATAACCCTTCTACCAGTACCATTTAACATTACCACCACCACCACCACAACGATCAACACCACACACTTCAGTCACCTCACTCATTCCCCTTTTTACCCACCTTTTCGTTCTCTCTCTTTCTGCCCCCACACGCCACGGTCGACTCCCTCACTCTCCAAGTTAAATTAGATGTCAGAGTGTGATTTTACTTCTGAAGGGAGGAGAGGAAGGGGTTCCAAAGACCATTTTAAACTAGGGATGTATTGGAAGAGAGGAAAAGAAGTGCATGTTAAGTATATTTGTATATCACCTACTACATACATACATGATATTTTCCTATATTAAAGGAAAATGAGGACCAAAGGCTGGCAGCCCGCTCACTGTCCTCACCTGTGAGATGATATAAAGTAGGAAAAGTAGGAAATCATGTCCACTTCTGTAGTACATAATATATCTACTTATACGTGACATATCTACTGTACACTCGCAATCCATTGATGTTGATGATATTCGTACTATTATTTCCATAAATACATTTGCATATTTATATATTACGGACACTTAGAAAATAATATCGTTTAACACGCACACATACACACAGCTTACAACCTCTTCACAAGCTACTTCTTTCTCCCTTTCTTTCTCTTCTGTCATATGCAAACCCACTCACTCACTCTCATTCTCCATCCACCCACCCTCTCTCACTCTTTCTCTCCACACACACAAAAATATACCATCTCTCATCATTCCTCTCTCTCTCTCTCTCTATCTCTCTCTCTCTCTCGCACACACACACACACACACGAGAAGCATGGAAGAAACACACTCCTCACGAGTCATGCAGCCAGCTAGATCAGGTCACGTCACCCACACATTCAGAACTGCCAAGAACGAACGTGATCTCTGGTCGCGGCATAAGTTGACAGGGTAAATAGTGGGGTGCGTAAATAATGGCTCGTGTGTAAATAGTGGAGTACGAATTTGATGGTTGTGTAAATAGGGCGTGTGAAAGAGAATGAAACCTCGTAGTGGAAAAGTGGAATGGATGTGTGTGAATGTGGAGCTTCAGAAGTAAGTACGTGGTGGATTGTGGATTGATGGAAACTGTGAGTGTAAAATAATGGTATGTGTGTGGATCGTGGGTGGGTGTGAATAGTGAGGCAGAATGTGGATCTTTAAACTGGAATTGTAAATGGAAGGTGGAATAAAGATGTGTAAATTGGGTGTACAAAAAGATGGAAATAACAGTGATAAAATGAGCCAAGATGGATATGAAAAGTTATATATGGAGAGAGAGAGAGAGAGAGAGAGAGAGAGAGAGAGAGAGAGAGAGAGAGAGAGAGAGAGAGAGAGAGAGAGAGAGAGAGAGAGAGAGAGAGAGAGAGAGAGAGAGAGAGAGAGAGAGAGAGAGAGAGAGAGAGAGAGAGAGAGAGAGAGAGAGAGAGAGAGAGAGGAGAGGAGAGAGAGAGAGAGAGAGAGAGAGAGAGAGAGGAGAGAGAGAGAGAGAGGAGAGAGAGAGGAGAGAGAGAGAGAGAGAGAGAGAGAGAGAGAGAGAACCCCAAGAGTAAAGGAAGGAGAAAGAAACATGTAAAATAAAAGACATAGAAGAAGATGTAAATGTGAAGGAACAGTTGGAAGTAAAACAAAAAAGGCAGAATAAAAATTGTTATAAAATAATGGGATGGAAAAAGAATGAGGGAAAAATGGTGAAATATGAACGAACAGATGAAACAAAAAAAATAAATATAAAACAGTGATTGGAAATAAGTACGAATACACGGAATAAAAGGAAGATAAACTAAAGTGTATAATATGAACTATCAGGGGAAAGAAACAGTAAAAAAGAACTAGTAAAATATAGATGAAGGACTGGAGGCTAAAAATTTATAAACTGGTATGAGTGTATAAATATCTGAAAAGAGAAAATAAAAATTATGAATGTAATCGAGGAAGGAGTAGTTAGACAGACAGACAGTACGGTACATCATTCAGTTATTCACACACACACACACACACACACACACAGCCCGGTGGTGTAGTGGTTAGCGCGCTCAGCTCACATCCGAGAGGTCCTGGGTTCGAATCCCCGGTCGGTGGAGACAATTTGGGATTGTTTCCTTAAATGTGTAACCCCTGTTCACCTAGCAGAGAATAGGTACGGGACGTAAGTCGAGGAGTTGTGACCTCGTCTATCCCGGTGTGTGGAAAAAGGTTCCAACCTAACCCAAAGATCGGTCACTACGAGCTCTGAGCTCATTCCGGGAGGGTAAAAGTTGGTGAGCACGTGTCCAGGACGTGATCAAGACCAGGTGAAACGAAACGAAACGAAACAACTACATACACATACACACACACCCTACATACACATACACATACACACGTTATCGTTATTGCTGTCCATCGTAGCCGATGACGACGTTCAATGTCCCATGATGATGAATGAGTGATGAAATTGTCTGCTTCTTGAGAATGTCTTGGTCATGGAATTTGTCCTCTTCTACTGTGGGCATTCATGTGACTTATAAGCCCTATCCTGGACCCACAGTCTTTTCCACAGATTTGGCAAGTTAAAATCTGAGCAGGGTCAGCCTGTGCTTCCCTTCTGGCATGACGTTGTTGCCGTTTTAAAGGTACGTTGAGCAGTGCGTTCTTGTTCTAGTATCACAACTCATTTCGAAATTTTTGACCTCCAAGTTGCACGTTCTGTGGCCATGCAGGGTTTCTAAATTTTCTGGAGGTATGTTACATTTCTTTAGAGACGTTTTATTTGGTCTTTGTATCGCCTCTTAGGGCCACCAGGTCTTCGACGCCCTTCATGGATCTGACCGTAGAGAACTTGCCTTGGGAGCTGGTCCTCTGACATTCGTATCACATGACCCAGCCACCGCAGTTGGCGTTTGGTGATCATAGCCTCCATGCTTGTGCAACCAGTTCTTTCCAGGATCTGTACATGGGGAATCCGATCTTGCCAGGAGACCCAAGTATTTTTTGGAGACAGTTTATATGGAACTTTTCCATTTGGGTTAAGTGTCGCCTGTAAATGGTCCAGGTTTCAGCACCATAAAGAAGAGTAGATATGCACACTGCTGTATAAACCTGGATTTTAGTTGATAGTCTAAGGTGTTTGTTTTGGAAGACTTTTGAGCGAAGTTTTCAAATGAATTAGCTGCTTTATTGATTCTGTCTAGTACCTCTTCGTCAATTCTATTGGAAGGAGTTACAATGCTCCCAAGGTACTTGAAAACTGGAACAGATTTAAGTTCAATTCCATTGATATTGAAGGCTGGGAGGTCCTGGTTTGGGTTGATTTGTTGGACAATGACTTGTCTTTCTGGTGCTGATTTGTAGGCCCAGAGATTGGTAGATGGATGATATAGTGTCTAGTATATGTTGCATTGATTCAGGGGTGTGAGCTATTAAAGCAGTATCATCTGCATACCGCAAGTCAACCAGCTGTCTCACTGTGGTTTTGGATTCAACTTGCAGGCGCCGTATGTTAAAGAGGCTGCCATCAAGGCGATATTGCAGTTGAATTCCATCATTCGCTCTTAATGAATTTTGCATCAGTGACATGGCAGTAGATATAAAAAGATTGAACAAAACAGGAGCCAGGACATCACCCTGTTTCACGCCCATCACAACCGGGAATGGAGTTGATTCCGATCCCCAAATGCGCACCTTAGCTTCCATATTGTTGTGAAAGATCTTAAGCATATTAAGAAATTTGTTTGGAACACCATATTTAGAAAGAACTTTCCACAAAAGTTCTCTAGGCACAGTGTCGAAGGCCTTAGTTAGGTCGATGAAAACTATATAAAGGTTGGTATTTTGTTCAGCACATTTCTCCTGTATTTGTCTAAGAGTGAAGATCATGTCCAAAGTCCCTCTCTCTTTTCTAAACCCACATTGGGACTCTGGAAGTATGGGTTCAGAGACATGTGTGATTAGTCTAGACAGCATTATCCTGGCTAAGATTTTCCCTGCAGCCGAGAGCAGAAAGATTCCTCGGCTGTTATTACAGTCTTTCTTTTCTCCTTTGTTTTTGTATATAGGGATTATAGTGGAGTCAATCCATGATTTAGGCAGCTGTTCGCCATCCCACAGTGCACATATAGTAATGTGCAATTGCCTCTTTAGCAGGTAGCCACCATGTTTTAGCAGTTCCCCGGGGATGCCATCTGGGCCACAGCTTTTACTTTCCTTGATGCTTTTGATGGCAGACAGTAGTTCGTGAAATGCAGGAGAGTTGTCCAAGACCTGAACAGGTGGAAGATCAGGTAAGGCATCAATTGCTGTCTCCACAGTTTCATTACGATGGTTTAGCAGAGCTTGAAAGTGTTCTGCCCAACGATTCAGAATGTCTTCACGCTCTTTGTGGATAACAGCCCCATCACTCGAGGCAACAGGTGATAGGGTATTCCTTTTGGGGCCATAAATGGTCTTGATGGAACTATAAAATCCTTGGATGTTGTTAGTATCAGCATAGCTTTGTATTTCATGGGCCTTATCAACCCACCAATTATTTTCTAGGTCACGTATCTTTCTTTGTGCTTCTGCTCTTAATTGTCTCCATCTTTGAGCTATGTTGGAGGAATTAGGGTTGTCAATGAATGCGTCATGGGCATTCCTTTTTTGCTGCAAGAGGTGATTGATGGTTTCTGCATTTTCGTCGAACCAATCTGCATGGGTACGTTTGGTGAAACCTATGGTTGCTTCAGCAGTGGTACGGATTATGCCACCAAGATGCTCCCATAGCAAGTTCAGGTCTTCCTCCTCTGCAGTGTTGTTTGTCGAAGGCAAAGCTTCTGCAAGCTGAGCCCGGAAGAGTTCTTGAGTCTCAGGCTTCTTTAGGGCAGCACAGTTTAGTTTCTTAATGGGTGGTTGATTCCGAACAGGCGGTCGGACTAGGAGCTTGAACTGTGATCTCACCAGACGTGGTCTGTCCAGCATTCTGCCCCACGCATAACTCTGGTGATTGTTACATCATTTATATTGTCTTTTCTAGTTATTACAAAATCAAGCATATGCCAATGCTTGGATCGAGGGTGCATCCATGTGTTTTTGAGGCTGTTCCTGAGCTGGAAAATTGTGTTGGTGATGACAAGCTCATGTTCAGAGCACAAGGAGAGCAGTTTGAGGCCGTTGGCATTCATTCTGCCTGTGCCATGGTGTCCAATGACTCCTCCCCACAGTTCTTTATTGTTGCCAACACGAGCATTAAAGTCACCAAGTAAAACAATTTTGTCTGATCTGCTTATATTTTGTAGGATAGTGTCAGTGCACTGTAGAAGGCATCCTTGGTTTCCTCTTCAGCACCTAAAGTTGGGGCATAGGCACTAATAAGGGTTAGGAAACGTCTTTTGGCAAGTGGAATGCGCCATGTCATCAGCTTCTCGTTGATGCCTGTGGGTCCTTCAGGAAGGGTTGCAAGGAGTTTGGTTTTGATTGCAAATCCCTCACCATGAATTCTGGGTGATTCTTTTGATAGCCCCCTCCAGAAAAAGGTGTAACCTTCACCCACTTCAGTTAGAGAGCCTTCGTCAGGAAAACGTGTCTCACTAAGGGCAGCAATGTCAATATCGTACCTGCGAAGCTCATTGGCAATGATGGCTGTTCTTCTAGGAGGTCTTGTTGAGTCATCTGCACTCTGGTCTTGTAGGGTTCTGATATTCCAAGTGGATAATTTAAGATTAACTTTCTTTTAAACTTCCTACCGCATGTAGACGGCATTAGGTGCAGTTTTGGAATGGGCGATGTTTAAGCCACCTTTTCTAGGCTTTTCCCAATCATTAAGGGTGAGCTGCGCGGCCACCTAAACAGGACCAGCTCAGTCACATGTGCGACTGCCGAGTTCGAGTGCCATCCCAGCCCACACAAAAGCGACCATATAACACATGCCGCCATCTGTGCAGGACTCGGACTAAGAACTTCCAGCCCCAACGCAGGCCTGTTCCCACTGTCCTGCCCCATCGCCAGATGGACTTTTTGCTCCTTAATTGTAGTGATGATGAAGATGAATGATGAATTTGGGACCTGATGCGAACCCTTATGAAGATATTTAGGTGAGGCAGAGGCTTGGGCCGGGCCTACCCTCACACACTTGACAGGAGCACCAGAATGCAGATGGCAAGGAAGAAAGTATCCCAACCCTCGCCTCAATGCTTTCCTCCAAAGCATGCTTTTTCTCAGGGAAGCTCCCGAAGCCTTTGTCTCAATAGACTATCCCCCAAGGCAGTGGGACAGGGATTGGTAGTGTGCCAGGGCGTGTCCACACAATGGTGGGCCATAACACACTACCTCTGGGGCTCCCTGCTGCTCCGAGATCCTCTGACATTTAGCCTGGGGCCGCGAGGCACCCAGTTACCGTTACACATACACACACACACACACACACACACACAACTACATACACATACACACAGACACACACACACACACAACTACATACATATATACAAATACAGCAGACATTAGAAGTTCGTCTTTCATAGCGTCCATAGTATAAGCCTTTTGAGATGAGAATACTGTGTGAAATAATTAACACAGGTATGGTTTAAAAGTCTGATATTTTTTAGTACTGAATGAAAATTATGATAATCTAAGAACACATTCCATACATAGGGGAGGTGGCTGAGTGGTTGGTGTTCTGGACTCATAACCTAGAGGTCGGGAGATCGATCCTATCAGGTGAGGGCCTGAGAATATTTACTCTTCCGATTTGAGTGTTAGGCACTAACTATAAGGCCACCGAACGTCGTAAAACACCCTCGCTGGTACCATAACAGCTGCAGTATTTGGGAATTACCCTCACTTCCCTCCCTCTGTGGCTGGGTACCAGTTCGGAAGTCGTGACGCGTGTGTATGAGCAGCAGTTGACCTGGGTCACGGTAACGGGCTTGATTGAGCCTATGTCCAGTGTCGGGAAAAAAAAAAAAAAAAAAAAAAACACTTATACAGTATATTATTATTAATGTAGAGCAGGTGGGATAGTAATATTATTGACAAGTGTATGATAGTGGTGTCTATATAAAGATTCTTGGTTACAGACACAAACGTACAAGATCATGAAATTAAATATACTGTTTATTTATTTATTTATTTATTTATTTATTTTTTTGCTCTATAGGTGAATATCCAAGAATACAGTAGCGTTTTCCGTCATACACGTAACTACCATAGATACTGATTGTATGTGTGTGTTTCGCGATTACACGGTTTTGTCTTCCTGAACGACCCTGTGATTGTGTGTGAGACTTGGTGGCTTCTGATTCCTCCTAACTATGCCACGAAACAAGCTCCTTCAATACAGGTGGTGTTTCGTGGCAATGTTTGAAGGACTCACTAACCTCTGATTTTCTGACTACACCACGGGGTCCCTTACTACTACTACTACGGGCTGTATGCAAACAAATTCATGGTGTTTACGATGGCGTGGTACCGGTACGATGGCTCTGTCATCGTACCGGTACCATGCGATTGTCAACACCATGAATGAATAAATAATCTTGCATACTTCCCATCTGAGCTCTGTGTCCACCTGTCTCTCCTCTCCCAAGTCACTTTCTGCCGTCATTCACGTTTTATCGTTAATGCTGAAAGTGGTACGGTATGCTTGTAGGCAAAGCATGGTAGGTATTCAGTACAGTACAGTCGGCGGCAAAAGTCCTGTCGCCTCACTTGCTTCACCGAGGCACGCAATGTTCATAGACTCGAGATTATTAGGTGTAGAAAACATGCGTATGTCTCGAGTCCATGAACACTGTGCATGCATCTCGGTAAAGCAGGTGAGGCGACAGGACTTCTGCTGCCGACTGTACATATTATAATAGGAGTTTCCGTTTTTTCATCCGAGGTAAATAATGTTATTCATGACTTCAATAGCAAATTTTAACAACATGAAAAACTCGTCCCTGTGGGTTTTTTTTTCACTTGACTCCTCACCATTTATATAAAACTAGTCTTATAGAAGGATTGTTAATACATTAGTCCAAATACTCTCCCCTTGACTCCCTTGTCGTCTCCTTCTCCTCCTCCTTCCATAGTCTCCATTATTCATTCCTCCTACCATTCCTTCCTTATACCAGTATCTCTTGTTTCTTTGTCGCCTTTCCTACCCACAACTCCTTCCACCGGTTTCAGTTAATTGAATCTGCTGTGCTATTGATTATTCATTACGTGATTACAGTTATTATACAGAAGAGTAATTTAAGTTGACACCGTAGTTGCATTATAAACACAAATCATTTAAACGTTATAGTGTGGACTCTATTTCATACAAATGCCTAGATTACTAATAAAACAATACTGTATATCCATCGTGAAAATCATTTATCAATACCATCTCCCCTTTTGTCGACTCTTTTTCTCCTCGCGTCGCTTCCCCTTGTTATATCCCTCAATCCTCCATACACCTGTCTTGTGCTTTATGGAATACTTCTTGAGTTAAAATATGCCTTGGCTTGACAGAATGGATAAGGAACAACACCGTATGAGGAGGAGTCTTTTTTTTTCTATGACGTTTCACAACTAGTTCTTCAGGTGGAAACGTGTCTTTGACCTGAAAAAGCAGTAGCGAAATGTCGGCAATGAAAGGCTCCTTCTCATACAGTGCTGATTCTTTTCCAGAACACTAAGCTTATTGTTTTATTACATAGTTGTATACCAGCTTGTAATCCCTCTACCCCCTCTTCCCTGCCCCATGGTAATCCCGCTATCATAATCCTCTCTTCGCATATTGTGTTTCTCACTCTCCTCCAACTTTCAAACATGAGGGGGAGCTTTGTGAACCATTCCAAACTTTGACTTCCCTAACCGAGATGTCGATATGAGTTAAGTAATAATGTTAAGTCAAAGCACCACAACTTTTCACCACGTTAGTGATTCTTATAAGCCTTCTCCGGCCAGCGACCTTCTGCGAAAACTCAGGGCAATACCGTGATCCCTGAAGGAAAAAATTAGAAAAAAAAAGAACTGTAGCGCCGAACCTCGTGTAGGAAGCAGACATAACTAAAGGAAGATAAAACTGTGTAATCGCGAAATACACACTGTTAATATCTATGTTTGTTAAGCGTGTAACTAACAACGTTAATGTATCTTTGCAACGTCACCCTTAGTACTGAAACATTTTATAATATTTCATATAATACTTATTGGCAACATCATATATATAATCCAGTATATTTGTATCCATAAACAAGAGGCTTCATGCACCAGCCTCATACAAATTCCGTATAATATTGATATCCCGCCTTTTGCATATTAGTACAGTACGCTTTAACTTGCATTTGACAATTATAATCTTTACTATTTACCATTCAAACCATATATACAGTGTTCTATACAGTGTTCCCAGTGTTCCCAGATCAAAAGACTTGTATCACAAAAGGTGGGTAGGACGAACACACACACCCACACCCACACACCATCCGACAGGGAAGGGAAGGAGATAATTAAGAAGACTTCCTCACTTCATAAGCCTCGAAGATAATTGATTAGCATATTACAACTTTCGCAGACAGATTAAATTGGAGGTTAAGAGTTATGGCAGGCGTGATTCCTAACCTGATTTAATGGTCAGGAGTGTGATGGTGGTGGTGGTGGTGGTTGTGGTGGTGGTGGTGGTGGTGGTGGTGGTGGTTGTGGTGGGGTAGGTGGTGGTGGTGGTGGTGGTTATAAGGTAGCATTTACTTAAATGGATGAAGATATCCTGCGTGAATTCATAGTATTTTCTATTAAGAGCGAACTGGATTATGCAACTATGGTCACCACATTCAATAAGACATGTAGACAAGGTGAAGATTCAAAGAAGGACAATAAGGATGATCCCAGAGTTGAGAGAATTGATTTGTCCAGAAGGACTTGCACGAGCAAATCTGCCAATACTGAAGGAGAGGGACGATAATTATTGTATAATATTGGTGGAAAAAGTGTGAAGGAAATAGAGGAACTTGACAGAATCTGATCAAGATACATAATGGTAGATAATAATGACACAACTATAAACTAAAAAGGCTATAGGTCTTAAGAATAAGATATTTTAAAAAGCTTCCCAAATATACAGGGTGTATCGCGAGGTATATCATTAAATTACACCAGAGATATAAAATATAATTTTGAGTATATTTTGTTGTATAAAGTATGGTGTGTGTGATCTCAGTAAAGTACAATGAATACTAATAAAAACTATTTTAACGTGTGTTGTCAAATGGTGGTGAGCTGCGGAGGGAATGGTAGCCTAATATGGTTTTCGGACCAAAGAGGCCTTATTTATTTCATCTTAATAAGTTTTATCATGATTGCAATATTTATGTGATGTTCTATAACGTACATTGAATCATATTTTCAATGCAGAGGGATAATACCAGGCCTGTATAAATAATATTCGACGAAATATGATTAATATCTTTTGAAGGTTAGGTAAACTTTACCGACATAATGCAAACCTGCAAGTCTTAGCATTTCCCTACATTTCACGGATTTTCTTTCTATATAGGCCTGGTATTATCCCTCTGCATTGAAAATATGATTCAATGTACGTTATAGAACATCACATAAATATTGCAATCATGATAAAACTTATTAAGATGAAATAAATAAGGCCTCTTTGGTCCGAAAAACATATTAGGCTACCATTCCCTCCGACGCTCACCTCCATTTGACAACACACGTTGAAATAGTTTTTATTAGTATTCATTGTACTTTACTGAGATCACACACACCATACTTTATACAACAAAATATACTCAAAATCATATTTTATATCTCTGGTGTAATTTAATGATATACCTCGCGATACACCCTGTATGTTCTGAAATATGGGAAGGATTGAAAGAAATAGTATTGAATGCCAAGGACATTCAGGGATTTAAATAAAAAATGGATAAAAGTATATAGGCCTATGGAGACGGGACAACATTGCAGCTAACGTAGATACAACTAGGTACACACACACACACACACACACATATATACACACACGAAGAAGTGAGTATGGTAACCTTAGTAAAATATTAGAAAATTAGACAAAACAATGAATGTCAATATGTGCATTACTTTCCAAAAGGGTTGTTAACAGCAGCACAGATAACACTTTTATCTAAAACATATATAAAAATATATTGGAGGATAATATAACCTAATTAATTAAGAGACTGCACGGGAAAACAACATAATTAAAATTAATTTGCGCGTAAACTGCTAATTAACATTCCACACTTCGTTCATCGAGTATAAAAATAAAAAATACTTTTATTTCAAACTTTCCAGTAATTGTAATGAAGCAGATGATACGAGTAATTTTATCTCTCACTTTCTCTCTCCAAAAAAATTAACCGGTGAATATAAAGATGTGGGAAATGACCGTACTGTGTTACTGTGTTACTGTGTTTGTTTGAACAACTTACAGTTTTTGTCGCACTCTCTTTATCTGCATCGAAAGAAATACATTATTAAATGAATTTAGTGTTGGAAATTACTGTATATGATTACCTTATCTCTTTGAACAGAAGTAATGTGAAGATTTTTGTCGAAAACGTGGTTTATTAATTCTGTTACTATAAAAAATATATTAATATTTTCAGGCTTGTCACTCAGGGTTGTGACATCAGAACGATCTTTCCTCATTAAATACTTTCAATTCCGGATGTAGGTAAATAGTAACATAAAGAAGGGCGAGTCAACCTAATGTGGGCGAAATGGAGGGCTGATTATTCTTTTAATATATATTATGATATTAGTATGATATCATCTTATATTATAGTGCTATTTATCTATTATTCCTTATTTCTATCTGTCTCTTCCTTTTAATTCCATTACATTTCCTCCGTTTCTCTCAGTTTTTTTCTTCCGCTGTGTCACTACTTTTGTCTGTCTGTCTATCTCTGTCTGTCTGTCTGTCAGCAAAACAGATATTGAAAGGCACATTCCTGCCTCAACAACAAGGGGTTACTGATTCCTCCAGTCCACAGGTTGCCTTAGTAACGACATACAATGTTACATTCCGTGGCAGTCTATGAAATATTAATTAACCTCCACTTTCCCGACACATCCTTACCCTCTGAAATACGTCTATGTAAGCCTGGAATCATCCGTCTTCAAGTATATATGGACCAGAGGTGTAATTTGTTGAGGCAAATTTGCGAGCTGCCTACAGTAGTCCTCCAAACTACTGTACGTCACGAAGCAGATTCCCTGCTCCTATACTAAGGTAGTCTGTCCCCTGGCATTGCTTAATGAATCAGTAACTGTCCATTTTCCTCTAGCAAAATTAGAATACAAATATATCACCTACAGAGTAAGGCATTATTCATGATCTCCTCACTACCCTCACACACACACACACACACACACACACAGGCACGCGCACACGCACACACTCTCTCTTCCGCACCTTGTATTGTAAAAGGAAAATGCATTATTAACCACAACAAAGTCGCTAACCCACCTAAATGATTCCCTCTCTGGTGTGTACGTGATAAATTTTCTTCCATACCCTTCCACGGTGACTTCTATATACCGCTGTAATTCAAGTTGCTCCCTCCCAGACACACTTCTCACCCTGTCAAATATCTAGTTCTCTAATATATAGGCTATATATATGTATATTGAGTGTGTCAGTACGTCAAGCTTTCACTCTCCCTGACCTAACATCCATCCTCCTCATTTTCAACTCAACTGTCGGGTCGGTGTAACTATTTTCACTTTGACATTCAAGCTGTACAGTATTTATGAGAGAGAGAGAGAGAGAGAGAGAGAGAGAGAGAGAGAGAGAGAGAGAGAGAGAGAGAGCTAGAATGAAGGGTGCAAAGATCCTAATATTTTTTTAGTGTTCTATTTTTCGCCACCCGAACATCTCTATAGAAATTTTTCGTGTCTTCTTGCATATATATAAATTTACTGACCTCTCCTTTTCACGCACTGAACTGCAACACAGAAACACAAGGCTTCGATACTTTTGACTCACTCCTGCGTCATACGTCAGAGAAAGAGAAAGGGGTTAACTATCAGACACTTTCTTACATCTTGTTATTTACCTCTTTCCACTTTCATTCTCTCTCGCCCCTATTCTTTTTTTTTCTATTTTCTTTCCTCCATCTCTCTTTTTACACACACACACACACACACACACACACACACACACACTATTGCCTTCACATTAGTGCTGATTGTATACTGTCTAATTTTGGCATGTGGTAGACTTCTGATTCATCCAACTTATTTCACGAATCAAACTTCCTCAATAAAAACAACTGATTCTGTTCACTATTTGGAGGAATCAATAATTGTCTCAAGTTAATGACAATATCCCAAGTGTTTGAAGATGATTGGTTGTTAACTGTAGGCGAACTGGAGTCTACATTTCCCTCCAATCATTGCTATGAAACAAACCACCTTACCCGTATATGCTCAGGTAATAAATAATCTGTTTCGTGGCATAGTTTGGAGGAAACGCTAGGATTACTTTTCCCCAACAACACCGTATATAGTCCTCATACACATCCGCCCACAGTCTACACTACACAGACCTCCAAATAATGTTAAAAAAGTAGTTCTCGTATAATATTTTGTATACTGGGTTAATAACCAATTATCTGGCCTAGTTTGGAGGAATAGGCAGCCTCCAATTTTACCATAAACAGCCCAGGCCCCCATGATTACTTCCCAAGACTGACATAGGCTCTATTTCTATGACATATTTACGGCTAAATAACAATAGAGTCATAATTTACCGGTGGGACCAGTTGACAGCCTTCCTCCCTTCCCTTCCCCTCGTTTTATGTGGATGGCTGGGTGATTTTCTCTTCTTCCCTTCTCACTTTCCTTCTCTATTGACTCTATTTTCATTTTCCTCCCTCCCTAAGAGAGAGAGAGAGAGAGAGAGAGAGAGAGAGAGAGAGAGAGAGAGAGAGAGAGAGAGAGAGAGAGAGAGAGAGATCCAAGACCTGGGTGGTGCGTTGAGAGGGAGAAGGAAGGTAGGATGGAAGAAGCGAAACATGAAAGGAAAGATGAAACAAGGGAAGAATGAAAAGAAGGAAGTAAGGAAAGATGAAGGAAAGAAGGACGGTAGAAAAGAAAGGTACAAACAAAGGAAGGATGAAGTGAAATATGGAAATGTGAAAGGAAGGCAGACAGGAGAAGGAAGGAAGGAAGGAAGGTAACAAACAAGTACAGTATTACATAATGCTCATAAGAATGTTCTCCCTTTAATTCACGTATTCATTTTATTGAATTTCTCATCTAGTGGGTAGTATTTACCTTTCAAGTCACCCCTCTTACGTATTCCACTGAAAATAAATATGATGTGGTAGCATTCGTAACCTACATTAACAAATTACAATTGTAATAACTTGCCAGGTACAATTAAGTAGTACTGCTACGACAAAATTAAATAACCTACATTATTAATTAAGATTTATACTGTACACAAATTATATATAATACATATTTATGTTGGATACTTCTGTGTAACTTGGTATGTTAACAGGCAATTTACAGCCTTACTTTGCATAAGAGAAAATTACCTAATTGAATATGCAGCCACCAACTTTGTGCATAAGATACAATTGTTGTGCTCTTGCAGGAACACATCAAAGCAAATTACATTTATACCTAAATAAATATTGTACAGTTTCCATTATCATTATTATTATTATTATTTTTTTTTTTTACAACATATGGCCTAAGTGAATACACTCACCACAAATGAACATAAAAATGTTTGTTGCAATACTGTGTGTTATACGAATACACTACATTCTGATGGATATCACACTTTAGAAAAAGCAGCTCTAACAACATCTAAATCGAGGTTGTCTATTTCATGTAACACTTTGGAGGAATTATTTGTCTCCAAATCACCGATCGAGTCCATTTGAGACATAAAAGGGTACATTAAAATATTTATAATAATACATATATATATATATATTTTTTTTCTTTAGAGCTTACTAATTCTACCATATATATATATATATATATATATATATATATATATATATATATATATATATATATATATATATATATATATATATATATATATTGTAAGATCCATTCAGTTTCCAATTGGCAAGAACAAATTTACACGTGAATATCAATACTTTCAGGGAAATTTTGAAAGTGTTGTGAAATGGCCATTAACAGACGCCTAAATCTTCTATTCCTTCTGAATATAAGACAGAATAATAGAAAAATATGTCAATTTTATCATTCAACATCAGATTATTGTCAGGGTACAAAGTATGACGTGAACCAGGATGGATGTTAAGAGCAAATCTTTACAAGTGGAAAATCTGTTTGGTCGATTTTGAGAGCTACTGATTCCTCCAAACTAATGTAGGAAACCGAGTAGTGGAGTCTGCTTTGATGTTTTGTTTGGAGGATTAGGTCAGGCATCATTTCTTCCACAAGAGATGGTCCCCTTTACTGTGCCTATTCTTTTATTATCTTTCTTTCTCTACGCTCATTTTTAACGAAGGTAAAGAACAGATAGCTTTGTAGTCTTACCTGGCATTTACTTCACTATTTTATTGCTTATTTTAGTTATATTTCCTCTCTCTTTACTGTTAATTATACTCGTGTGGGACAAATAGTATGATTGTTGATGTACTGTCTGCCTGTCTGTCTGTCTGTCTGTCTGTCGTTTTTTCCTCTCTAATAATCTAATAGAGGTGTTCTCTCTCTCTCTCTCTCTCTCTCTCTCTCTCTCTCTCTCTCTCTCTCTCTCTCTCTCTCTCTCTCTCTCTCGTCGTTTTTTCCTCTCTAATAATCTAATAAAGGTGTTCTCTCTCTCGTTCTCTCTCTCTCTCTCTCTCTCTCTCTCTCTCTCTCTCTCTCTCTCTATTGATTCAGCTTCTTACCAGGTCACTACGGGAGGACCGCACCACCACAACACTGCATCTTGACATTGCACCATAACCATTTATTTACCTACCCTAGTAGTTTTTTTTTTTTTTTTTTTTTTTTTTCTGGCATCAAACCTGCATGTACCAATTTGCTGATTCAACAACCTTACCTCTATACCATCCTATAACTATGATTCATCTACCATAATCCTACCTGCATCATACATAATACGTTATATATTTTTTTCCTGTTATTCCTTCATCATAATACGTTATTTATTTTTCCTGTTATTTCATCATCATTATACATCATATATATATTATCTTACAGAAGAGGTTGTCCATCATTGTCTTTAACACTAGTTCATACAATACAATTTTTTTCCGATAGTTTTCTGGACAACTTGCATATTATCTGCAATACAATTCTTGCAGCATTTACCCACCATAATACCCCAATAGGCATCATATTATTATTATTCCGTACTGTAGGACCATTATACATTATTCCCTTCCATACTGCCTCATTATACATTATTCACCTACCACACTACATCATCACGCATTATTTCCTAACATAAATCACCATTATTCATCATTCCCTACCATACTATAACATTATACACTATACCGTATAACGTACATACCATTCACTATAGCTGTAATAATCAATACAGTGCTGTTTTTTTCCCTACACACCCTGGTTTTGAAATGTGATCTTAAATATTCCCAGAATGAGGCACAAAATGATGATAAATATAAACGTGTGCCATAACGAGCATTGGTGATGTAAAAATATATGACAAAATGTATCTATATTATTATAATTATACGTAACATGCGCGAAAGGTAATTCGTTATTTATATTTTTTCTTTGTCTTGAAATAAAGTCAACATTTCTTCTCATTCAATGTTTACCTAACCTAGCAATATAGTCCAGATACAACCCAATATAATACAAGAAGAAAGAAATCTCGGGTAAGATCATCTTCTGTTAGACTTGTGACCTGTGAAGAGCTCTGCTGATCAACTAGTTAAAACTGCATACCAAATCACACCGTATTATATCGCTGTTATGTTAAATAAACCAAGACACACTATCACATTACACTGAAAACATTGGACCATAACTTAACATTATGTAACGATATAATAAACACTGGATTGAAACTTATTACTGCACCAATACAGCCTTGCACTACACACACACACACACACACACACACACACACACACACACACACACACACACACACACACACACATTCACACAAAATATATATATATATATATGTATATTTATATGCACACTCCTCTCATTTTTCACCAATAATAATACTATAGTGGTGCATCCTAATACACTGTCCACCACACAAAGTAACGTGAATATATTTTTAACACACACACACAGGCACACAGACATTTCAGTATTTTTTCCGCGCCATAGAATAAAAATAGATTTCCCCGACCATTCTATACAAACATAGGAACACATTACCTTTATAATGATGGAGAGAGTGTTGCTCCATCACTCTCTGGAGCTCTGTAAGAAAAATGAACCATGTGTTGAAAAAAGAAATGATTGTAATACGTTGTGGTGATAATGAAGAGTGGTAATTGCAGTTAAAGGGACGATAATAATGATGATGATCAATTGGTGATAAAAATATTTGTAAAAATGTTGATAACGATATCATTTATAATAATGATAATGATAATAATAATAAAAATAAAAACAAAAATAAAAATAAAAATAAAAATAAAAATAATAATAATAATAATAATAATAATAATAACAATAACAATAACAATAATAATAACAATAATAATAACAATAACAATAATAATAACAATAACAATAACAATAATAATAATAATAATAATAATAATAATAATAATAATAATAATAAAAAACAATAAATAATAATAATAATAATAACAACAATAACAATAATAATAATAATAATAATAATAATCACAACAACTTAAAATTAAAATTACTAAAATAATATCAAATAGACCAATAAAAATAACAATACCAAAAAGCACCCCTCAATAACCATCATCAAAGTCACAATAACACACTGGCAATGAAAAAAAACTCTTACCGAATCAACCAAATAAAATAATACACCACCAAAAAGAGTTACTAAAGCATCAACCTACCTACCAACAACACCAACACCACCACTTTAAGGTTAATACATACACCCTAATATTACGGTTCATATTTAACCTTATACACAACACAACACAACATCACATATATTATTATTATTCTTCCCCCATGCAGCTAGGCACAATATAGAATTATACTACTAGGTTATATGATGATATATATACTTCATTCGTTCTCTATGTATGTGTTTTACTGGATATATATACGTACGATCCTAGGCACGCGAGTATTATTATGCTATATATAACACACACATATAAACACACATGCGCAGGAGGATATATCATACACAGAAACTGATGTATGGGCATGAACATACATACATACATACATACACAGTTATATGGGTATAGTGTACATATTCAGAAGCGATTACACACACACACACACACACACACTGTACACCCATGCAGAAGAATATTCGTAAACGCGCACGCATGCACACGCACAAGGATACATACACATATAAATTACGTACATAGACACGTAGGCCACACACACACACACACACACACACACATCGCATCATCACTTTAAAATTACATGCTAGCACACACGCTACCACTCACACACACACACGCACACACACACACACGCACACGCACACACACAGCCTATTGGAAAAAACGCACGACTACACTCACACACGCACACACACACCAAGGGGAATGGGAAGGGGTGAAAGGGGAAGGGAGAGACAGAAAGTTAGGCAATAGTGAGGAGGCAGGGAAGGGGAAGTAAAGGACAGGGAAGAGGAGGCAAATGAGAAACAGGGAGAGAGTAGGGAGAGGAAGAGAAAGGGAAGGAAAGGACAGGGAAGAGGAGGCAAATGAGAAACAGGGAGAGAGGAGGGAGAGGAAGAGAAAAGGAAGTGAGAGGAAGGAAGGAAAGGGGTTAGAGCGATTGATTGATTGATATTAGATGCCGCAACAGCGAGGTCATATAGCGCCAGAAAAAGGTGATAGAGAGGTGAGACAGCATGCAGGAAGGAAATAGAAAGAAAAGACAGACAGTCGAAGAACTAAAAGCTAGTGGCTGGGGCCGAAGGAGCGCCAATACAGGGAGGTTAGAGCGAAGTGAGGGACAAGGTGAGATGAGGAAAAGGGAAAGGGAAATGAGGAGAATGAAGGGGAAGTGGGGAATGGAGGGGAAGTGATAGGCAGGGAGAGGTAAAATGAGAGGAAGGGAGGGATAGTATGGGGAGCAGAGAAAGGAGATTGATTGATTGATTGATTGATTGATTGATATTAGGCGCCACAACAGGGAAAGGAGAAGAAAATAAGTGGCAGGAAGAGATAAGGAAAAGAAAAGGGAGAGATAAGGAAAAGAGAAGGGAGAGATATGGAAAAGAGAAGGGAGAGATAAGGAAAAGAGAAGGGAGAGATAAGGAAAAGAGAAGGGAGAGATATGGAAAAGAGAAGGGAGGGAAAAGGAGAGAGGAGGCAAGAGGAGTTTGATTTAGAGAGGAAGAATGAAGGGTGAAGCAAAAGGTGGAAAGAAACTATGGAAAGGCAAGCTGGGCAAGGATATACTATGAGGTAAGGTGAGGGGGCGGGGGGGGGGGGGTTAAGGAATTATGGTGAGGTTAAGGGGAGAATATACTTTTGGTATATTGGAGCGTTTTGATTCCTCCAAAGTATGTCAGGAAACAGGACCAGACCTACAAATATAATGGCAATCTGTGGCTTAGAATAGTTTGAAGGAATCAGTTGCTCCAGATTTACCAACAATGTGTCTCCCCCTTAAGGAAGGTATAAGGAAATATGGTATGGAAAGGAGAGAGAGAGAGAGAGAGAGAGAGAGAGAGAGAGAGAGAGAGAGAGAGAGAGAGAGAGAGAGAGAGAGAGAGAGAGAGAGAGAGAGAGAGAGAGAGAGAGAGTTACAAGGAGTTACAAGGAAAAGAAGTACCCTAGGGGACCTTACGATCCATACAAATAGGGTACCTGTGGGTTTAGTTGCGCAAGTAGGCGACCGTCCTAGAATGTGTCATGTGAAACCATCAAGGAACACTCGCACAACGGCTTAAACACCTAGACGGTGATTTAAGACTTTGTCTAATCTGGACTTGAACTGATCCACAGAGTTGCTGTTGACTACATCAGCAGGAAGCGCGTTCCAAGTACCGCAGATGCTGTATGTAAAGAACTTACCACACAGATCACAGTTGTATCGCTTCAGTTCAAGTTTGTAGCCATGATTCCTGGTTGTGCCCTCACTGAGTTGGAAAATGTCCCTGTAGTCTACATTGTCAAAGCCTCGTAGTATTTTAAACACTTCGATAAGCTGACCACGCAGTCTCCGGGTTTCCAAGGAGAACAGGTCGAGTTCTACCAACCGATCTTTATAACTCTTGTGTCTAAGAGAGGGTATAAGTTTGGTTGCCCTGGCTTGCACTCGTTCCAATCTCGCGATATCCTTTCGGTAAGAAGGACTCCAAAACTGGACTGCATACTCCAGGTGCGGTCGGACAAGGGAATTGTACAGACAAAGTACTATCTCCTTGTTCCGGTATCCAAACTGTCGCTTTATGTACCCTAACATCCTTTGGGCTTTCTTCTCAGCCTCAATACACTGCTTTGAGAACTTGAGGTCACTGGTGATAGTTACACCCAAGTCTTTCTCAGTATCAGTGCTTACGAGAGCATTGCCCTTAAGGTTATACTCTGTTCGGGGGTTTCTGTGGCCTATATGCATAACTTTGCATTTGTTCACATTAAATGGCATTTGCCACGTGTCAGACCACTCCCCGATCTTCCTAAGATCTTCTTGTAAGCGGGTAGTATTTCCTTCTTTCGCGACATTCATACCAAGCTTAGTATCATCGGCGAATTTGGAAATCTTGGCAACCATGTCACCATCCACGTCATTAACATAGATGATAAACAGTAGTGGTCCCAGAACAGAACCTTGGGGAACACCGCTAGTAACGGGCACCCACTCTGAAGCCTGTCCATTCACTACCACCCGCTGCCGTCTGTCACTTAGCCAGTTCTCTATCCAATTTGCCACATTTCCGTCTATGCCCAGTGCACGCACTTTCCGAAGGAGGCGGCGGTGGGGTACCTTATCAAAGGCTTTCTGAAAGTCTAAGTAGACAACATCGACCGCTTTATCCCGATCATGCTCACTGAAAACAAAATGGAAGAATTCCACCAGATTTGTGAGGCATGACCGGTGCTGCCGGAACCCATGCTGGGAACCCCTCAGTAGCAAATTTGATTCTAAGTGTGCTGTTATTTTGTCCACCATGATGCTCTCCATGAGTTTACAGACTATCGAGGTTAAACTGATGGGTCTGTAGTTTGACGGTTGGCTAGCATCTCCCTTCTTGAAGATAGGAGTCACCTCTGCCTCACGCCAGTCTCTAGGAACGCATCCAGTCTGGATTACCCTGTTGAAGACCATGCACAGGTGCCGTGATACTTCACCATGCACTTCTTTCAACACTCTAGGTAAGAACCCATCCTGACCGGGGGACTTGTTTGCTTTTAATTCGATTATTTTTCTCTCGATTTCTTCTTGGGTGAAGACCATTGACTCCAACTTCTCACTGAAGGAGTCCAAAGGTTCGGGAATGGGACCACTCTCCTCAGAGAACACTGAAGAGAAATACTCATTTAAGAGGTTAGCATTTTCTGCATCAGAGTGCATCAATGCTCCATCCTCATTCACCAAGGGACCGATCCTGCGTCGGATTGGTTTACGGCCATTCACATAACTGAAAAACTCCTTGGGGTTCTCTTTGCAGAGTCTAGCCACACGGACCTCCTCAGCACGCTTAGCCGCCCTTATTTTGGACTTCACGTTTCGATTCAGTCTTCTATGACCGTCAAAGTCCCCAGATGTCTTCGCTCGACGATACGCAGTTCTCCTCTCCCTTAGTAGGTTACGGATTTCCCGATTAAACCACTTAGGTTGAATGAACTTCTGACCTGTTCCCTTCAGAGGAATAAAGCGCGACTGAAGTTCCATGAAGGAAAACAAGAATGACCTCCACAGATCATCAGCACTCTCTCCCTCTTCTAGTTCCATTTCAGCAACGCTTTCACGAAGACCTGCAAAGTTCGCTCTCCCCATGTCTAATTTTCTATGCACCGGGGTCACGGACTCCATATTAGGGACCTTAACTGAAAATCTTATAAGCTTGTGGTCGCTTCCACCTATTTCTTCGTTTACAGAGAGGTCTTGAATGATGTCATCCTCGGAGGTGAGGACCAAGTCGAGAGAGAGAGAGAGAGAGAGAGAGAGAGAGAGAGAGAGAGAGAGAATAATGGTGTTATATTGGGAGCAAGGAAATTATGGTAAGGAACGGGGCAAGTAATTATGATGAGGAATGGAGGGCGCAAGGAAGGAAGTACAGTTAGGCAGGGGGGGCATGAAATCTTGAGGCAATGGAGGTGCAAGAAATTAATGAGAAGTGTGAGGAGGAAGAAGGAGGTTTGAGGGAAGAATGGAGGCGATAATGAGGGGCGGAAGGAAGTGAAGGTGAGAGAGAATATTTGACGTGTGTGTGTTTGGTGTGTGTGTGTTTGGTGTGTGTGTGTGTGGTTGTGTGTGTTTGGTGTGTGTGTGTGTGGTTGTGTGTGTTTGGTGTGTGTGTTTGGTGTGTGTGTGTGGTTGTGTGTGTGTTTGGTGTGTGTGTTTGGTGTGTGTGTGTTTGGTGTGTGTGTGTGTGTGTGTGTGTCAGTGACTTTTAGGTTATTGTAGGGAGCAGAGGAGAGGGAGAGAATACAAAGTTACGAAAGGGAGGGGAATGGGGAAAGAATGGTAGTATGAGGTGGTTATGAGGGGAGGAGAGCAAGAGGGGTTAGGTTGTGGAGAGGGGAAAAGGTAGAAGGGAGGGGGTGAGAGAGAACAGGAGAGGGCGAAGAATGGGTAGGAGAGGGAGAAGAGTGGGTAGGAGAGGGAGAAGAGTGGGTAGGAGAGAACAGGAGAGGCTAAGAGAACAGACAAAGGTAAAAGAATAGGAAAAGAGGGGAAAAGAGGGTGAAAAGAGGAACTAGGAAAGGAAGGAGAACAAAAGGAGATAAATGAGTAAGAGAAGAGGGGGAAAGAGGGGGGAAAAGAGGGATTAGGAGGAGGAAAGAAAAGGGAAAAAGAATAACGTTGTGCAAAACGGAACTGAAGAAGATGAAAGAAGGGGCAAGGAATAAGGAAGGAGAGAAGGAGTAATAAGAAGAGGTAACAGGAGGAGGGAGTAAGTGAGAAGGGAAACAGGAGGAGGGAGAGGGAGTAAGTGAGAAGGGTATCAGAGAAAGAGGGTTACAGGAAGGTGGTAGTAAAAAAAATATATATATAAGGGGAAGGGGGCACTGTAGAAGGTGGAGGGGGGAGGGAGGCACTGTCACTCACCATTAACACTGTCGTCACCACTATATTGAATTACTTGCGTGTCCTGGCGTGGTGTTTCTGTGTACACTTTAGCCTCATGTAGACATTCACATCCTGTACGTAAACTAATGCTTACACACTCGCACACATACATATTTTATACGTAGATACTCTAATGCATCCTCACACGCACACATTCACATATACGTACATACAGTACATACATACTCTAGTGCTTTCACACTCGTACACGTAGTACACAGCCACTCGCACACGTACACAGCCACTCACACTCGTATACTGACCACACACACACACACACACACACACATACACGTACACACTTACAGTAACCATTATCGACGTACCCACTCATACTCGTTCATGCACACTCACACAAGTAACCCCCGACACACACACACACACACACACATACACGCACACATCAAGTATCAACAACGTACACATACAAACATGGCTACACCCAAGGCCGCTTGAAGAGTCTTCAAGCGGCCTTGGCTACACCTTCACCTTACGTACAGGCACTTCACGTACACTGTCACCTCACGTACACACTCCCATACACAATACAGTATGTGTTCCGCCCCGGACAGATATCTCTGGACTAGATTTCATCGTATAAAGTAAAATGCCCTCTGAGTGGTCCTATGTGAATGAAAACGGGCATCTTGATTGGCTGAGCCCTGTCCTATGTTATGTTAAGAAACAAACGTTTTAGTTTTTCCTATTAGCACTGAGATTAGGGGATTACTATGCTACCTCTACAAAGGAAAATGGCATATAAAACATATATGTATAAAACGAGAAATGAAAGATGATAATTACTATTCATATAAAATCGAACTGACAAGAGGAAATATGGCGAAACCCGATGAAACAAGAGCACGATTCAAACCCAGACACTCCTGCTTTACAACTCTGAGAGTCGAAGCTGGATAGAAACTGACACAAGATTCCCTTATCTCGAACCACAGTTTGACCACAGGACTACTTACAGTGTATTGACTTTATACGATGAAATCTAGTCCAGAGATATTCTGTCCGGGGCAGTACAGCCATGGCTGATAGTGCTGGACCAGGGTCCAAGGAGTGTTGGAGAGCAACTGAACAGAGTTCGAAAAGTGAATATTCCACACCATTCTCAACGTTGAGAGGTTTAGAAGACTCACTTTTTCGAACTTTGTTCAATTGCTCTCCAACACTCATTGGACCCTGGACCAGGACTTGGTCCAGCACTATCAGCCATGGCTGTACAGTTGAGCAAGTAGAAAGTGCAAGAAAAATATGAGTGTATATGGCAATATCTTTCAGTTCTTTGTAGTAAATCCTGGTATTTTTATCAATGAATCACTAAGACTCCAGAGCCAATGTAAAGTGGAACGTGACTGACTGAAATTTTGAGTGGTAGCCAGATGTGGTCATTTACACTCATATTTTACTTGCGCTTTCTACTTGCTCAACTGTACCTCTCCCTTATTATTAGCTTTGTGTGTCGAAAGAAGGCATCAGGATATCATGCTTGAAACTATCTTTTCACTTGTGCATAAGACCGTGTTGAAAAATATTGTTCAAGAATAAAGACACGTTGCGCTTTGGAAAACACCATCTTGCTTCAGCTGAAAACAAAACACTGTTTAGAGTACACAGGATACGTCACTGTCCAGGTGGTGCTGGTGTATCATCAACACATGTCATGTTGGCATCAGTTGGAAGAAAATAAAATTATAACCTATTTTCCATTATTTCAAGACCATTCTATGATGGATAACGTATCTTTTGATTCACCCTGTAGTATAGAACAAAGAACAAAATATTTTGATCCCCGTTTGTGATTCATGGAGTGCTTTCGTTCATTTGCAAACATAGTAGAACGAGTCAGGAGGGGAGCTGCAATATACTGCATAGTTTGGGATGCGTGTGTACTGCACATTCGTGAATATAAATTTCGTGCATCGTTGGGCCTTCAGTAATTCCTGACATTAGAGCGAGCGTGTAAGTTTTTGAGGGGAATAAATAACCTGGTGTGTGTGTGTGTGTGTGTGTGTGTGAACGTAGAAGGTGGCCAGTGTACATAGATGATGCTTTGCTTACGTGTTAATGAGTTCGTGTGTGTGTGTGTATTATACTGTGAGAGAGAGAGAGAGAGAGTTACATAGAGTTACATAGAAACACAGACCACAACAGACCTTACGGTCCAAACGAGGTGACCTGATTAGAAGGTTACTGGTAGAGAATGAATTACTCCCCAGTGATAGTCGTAGGTAAGGATAGCAAAGTAGAAGGCTCTCTCCCCACCCTCCACTCCCTCCGGCCTGAGCCGTACAGGAAATAAAGTCAGGAATGGGAACCTTGTGGGGTTGGCAGAAATATTCCACAAGGAAATTTTTTTATAGGAAAGATAGAAAGTAGGTGAAATTTGGCTAACTTGCCACCTGTAATGGGCAAAAATTATTCATTAGTAAACATTGTAAGTCGGGGATTAGACGCAAGGTGTTTATCTAAGCGACGTTTGAAGCTGTCTACGGTGTTACAGTCAATTACGTTACGGGGAAGCCCATTCCATAAGTTGACTACTCGGTTAAAAAAGAAATTCTTGGATTCGTGCGAGTTAAAAGATTTGCCTATGATTTTGCAGCCGTTTCCTCTCGTGTAGTTTGATTGATCAATAGTGAAATATTTGTTGCAGTCCATATTATCAATGCCTTTGATTATTTTAAATACCTGGATTAAGTCACCTCTCAGTCTACGTTGTGTCAATGGGAATAGATTTAATTCGCTTAGCCGCTCATCGTACGTTTTATTTCTCAGACTTGGTATCATTTTAGTAACTCTACGTTGGACTCGTTCCAATTTTGCTATATCTTTCTGGTAATACGGGCACCAGGCTTGAACACAATACTCCATAAGGGGACGGACCAAGGAATTATACAAAGTGAGGATTGTGTCTTTAGATTTATACTCGAATGCTCTGCCGATAAAGCCGATAGTTTTATTTGCTTTCTTAATTACTTCCGTACACTGCTGACTGGGTTTTAGGTTACTTGATACTGTTACCCCTAAGTCTGTCTCTCGATCCACGCTTTTAAGTTGCTTACCATTTAACGAGTATTTTGCTGCTACGTTATGATGTCCGATGTGGAGCACTTTACATTTATCTGAATTGAAGGACATTTGCCAAGTTTTCGCCCAATTTGACAATTTATCGAGATTATCTTGCATTTCTTTAGTCTGTGCGTTAGTGAGTACTGTATTTGCAATTTTGGTGTCATCGGCAAACTTCGATATTATGCATGAGAGGCCTTCGTCCATGTCGTTTATGTAAACTAGGAATAGGATTGGCCCTAAAACTGACCCCTGTGGCACCCCGCTTGTAACGCCTGTCCAACTAGAAGATTTTCCATTTATTACCACGCGTTGTTTTCGGTTTCTTAGCCAGTTCTCTATCCATCTTACGGTATCGCCTTGGATTCTGTGTGATTTTAGTTTAGATATTAAGCGTTTATGGGGAACTTTGTCAAAGGCCTTTTGGAAATCTAGATAAATTATGTCTACTGCTTTACTCTTATCATATACATTGAAAATGTCATTTAAAAAGTCTAATAGGTTTGTTAGGCAAGAGCGTTTATTACGAAAACCGTGTTGAGTGTCTCTAAGTAAGTTGTTTTCCTCTAAGTGATTTGTAAGTTTATCTCGTATGATTGTCTCTAGCATTTTGCATACGACTGAGGTTAGGCTGATAGGGCGATAGTTGCTAGGTAGAGATTTGCTGCCTTTTTTAAATATTGGTGTTACGTTAGCGAGTTTCCATTCGTCAGGTATAGTTCCAGTGTGTAAAGAATAGTTAAAGAGCAGAGTCAGAGGTTTTACTATTTCGCTTTTTGCTTCCTTTAATACGCGAGGGGAGATCGTGTCTGGCCCAGGTGACTTATTTACATTTAATTTATCAATACATTTTATTACGTCACTTTCAGTTATGCTGATATTACTTAATACCTCGGTATTTTCGTTTTGGACTGTTGTTACTGCTGGTATATCGTTCGGGTTTTCTGTAGTAAAGACTGATGCAAAGAAAGTGTTAAGGATACCACTCATTCGCTCTTCATCTGTAGTAAAGTCCCCATTCTCATCAAGTAGTGGTCCGATAGTTGACGTGAGTACTTTCTTATGCCGAATATAACTGTAGAACTCTTTCGGGTTTGTCTTACTTTGATTTGCAACGTGTTTTTCAATGGCCTTTTTACTCTGTTTGATTAACTTTTTGGCTTTTCTTCGTAAGTCTGAAAACTTGGCCCGCTCGTTATTGTCGTCTGTGATTTTTACTCTATTATGGGCGTTCTTCTTGGCGCGTAAACAGTCGGCTATCTCTTTACTCCACCACTTGGGCTTTAAGTTTTGTGCTGAACGTCGGTTTTTTAACGGTATGCTATCTTTGACCGCTTTTGCGTACGCATTAGTGAAAAAGTTCCATTGTGTATTAATGTTAATAGTGTCTCGCAGACATTTCCAATCGGTATCTTTTAGTATCGCTCTGAGTTGGTGAAAATTAGCTTTTCTAAAGTCGGGGATTTTTTCGTAGCTGTAATTTATTTCGCTTCTATTGAAATTTATACTGAATGTGATTATGCGGTGGTCGCTATTAGTAAACTCATCACCCACGTTAATATTCGCTATCAAGTCTTCTTTTGTTGCAAATACTAGGTCAAGAACGTTATTTCCACGAGTTGGACTATTAACAAATTGGATAAGAGAGCTCTCTTGTAAGTTAGTATAAAGGTCTTGACCATAGTGAGCTGATAATGGTTCCCCCCACTTTGTTACTGGTAAATTAAAATCGCCAAGAATTATGGCATCTTGCGTGTTACTCATCTCGTTAATTTGTTCATAGATATCACGGTCGGTTTGTACTGCTTGAGCTGGGGGTCTGTATAGTAAGGCTAACAAAAGTTTCATCCCGAATTTATTTCTAATGAGTATATATAGTGTGTCTACGTTAGCGATATGGGGCTTTGATAATAGGATCGGTTTGAGGTCATCTTTAATATATAATAGTACTCCGCCTCCCCTTTTATTAGTTCGACCTTTCTCAAATATTGTATAGCCAGGAATTTTATACTCTGCTAGGAAGTCTCTATTTTCAGTATTTAGCCACGATTCTGTAATGCCGATTATATCATAATTTTCTGTAAGCGTTATTTCCTCTAGATCTGTGAATTTGTTATGGATGCTGCGAGCGTTAACATAAAAAACCTTTAGACTATTTCGGTTGGGTAACTGCACGTTTGCCCGTGTTATTCTGTTTGTTCGTATTACGTTACTTGACCTTGAAGTACCTGGGCAGTCCCGTTTTTTGTACGATGGTTGATGACCGCGTCGTTTAGCAAACGTCCTAAACGGGCTGCTCCTACCTGATTCAGATGGACACCATCATCTGAGAACAACGAGTCATCAAAATAAAAGTTGTCCCATGTGTTGACGAAATCGACGTTCTCCTCGTTGCAGATGTTGGCAAGTCGTCGGTTGATACTAGTAGCGGTGTTGAAGAAACGGGTGTCTGCTTGTCTGCGGGGGATGATTCCGGAGAGTATGATGTTGTTCGTCTTTTCCTTGAACTTCGCAATCATCTGTCGGTACTTGTTGAGGAGCTCTTCCGATCTGGTCTTGAATACATCGTTGGTTCCAACGTGGATGACGTACGTGGTGTTGTCGGGGGCCAGGCTTGTCACTTCGTCCACTGAGTCAATCACGTCGTCTAGGCCGCCACCCGGGATGCAAAATCGCTTCCTCGACTTGGGTGCTCGGCCACAAAACTCGGTGAGTTGACCCCTTACCATGGAGTCACCAACCAGCCTGGCCTCGGTGTCGTCTTCATCGTCGTCTTGGGCCAGGATCTTGAAGCGGTTCTGGCACGTAGTGATGGGTATAATGTTCCTTGTGGGTCGAATGTTGTTCCTGACAACGCGGAACTCCTCTCGTGGAGATGGTGTAGTTGGTGGTGCCGGTGGAGGTAAGGGTGTAGAGGCAGTCTGTACGGGGGCTGTGTCGACGGGTGCTGTAGGCGTCGATGTCATTCCTTCGTTGAGAGTGACGAATTCCTGTAGTGTTTCCAACTTCTCACTCAAGGCCTCGATCTTGCGTTGTGCTGCCTTCAAGTCGGTCAAATTATCCTCTCGTAAGTTGCAAAATCTACAAACAAGGACGTCTCTGTTCGCGAAAATAGTAGGGCCGAAAGTACCAGAGCAGGTAGAACAGGTTAGTTGAGGTGCCATGGTGATAGTTATTAATTTATTGTTAATTTGTTAAATTATTTATTAATTTATTAATTAAATTATTTATTAATTTATTAAATTATTTATTATGTTATTTATTAATTTATTAAGTTATCTATTAGTTTATTAAATTATTTATTAGTTAATTTATTTATTTATTAAATTATTTATTAATTTATTTATTAATTTATTAAATATTTACTAATTAATATATTAAATAGTTATTATTGATTTATTAAGTTATTTATTGATTTATCAAATAATTTATTAAAATGGTTTGTTAATTAATTTATTAATATGGTTTATTAATTAATTTATTGAAATAGTTTATTAATTAATTTATTAAAATGGTTTATTAATTAATTTATTAAAACTGTTTATTAATTAATTTATTGAATTATTTATTAATCTATGAAATTATTTATTAATCTATTAAATTATTTATTAATTCATTAATTTATTTAATAGTTTATTATTTTATTTATTTATTAATTAATTTATTAATTAATTTATGTATTAATTTAATTGTTAATTTGTTTATTAGTTAATTATTGTTAATTTGTTTATTAGTTAATTATTGTTAATTTGTTTATTAGTTAATTATTGTTAATTTGTTTATTAGTTAATTATTGTTAATTTGTTTATTAGTTAATTATTAATTTATTTATTAAGTAATTTATTTATTAATATATTTATTAATTTATTAAATAATGTATTATTTTATTGATTTATTAATTTATTAAATTATTTATTAATTTATTTATTAATTTATTTGTTAATTTATTTATTAGTTAACTATTGTTAGTTTGTTTATTAGTTAATTATTAATTTGTTTATTAGTTAATTATTAATTTATTTATTAAGTAATTTATTTACTAATTAATTTAGTTAACACACGGGTAGGAGGGGTTGTTGAAATGAAAGGTGAAGTTTGTGTCAGTAGTGAGGGGGGATTATCTAGTTAATGTCAGTAGGAAGGAGGATTATCTGGTTAGTGACAGCAGGGAGGGGGGATTATCTAGTGGGGAGTAGAGATAATTACCAAGGTGGTGTGAGGAGGTAGGAGTGGAAAATGACCGCAAGGTAAACTAAGGGCTGGGAAAAGACACACACTCGTATATGGGTGTGTGAGGTGAGGTGAGGTGAGGTGAGGTGAGTGTGTCAATCAGACTAGTGGGTAGGATGACGGTTAAATTGGAGTACAGGTGTTAATGTGGTTTGGGAATTTTAGGGTCAGATAGGGGCTGGGGGATGGTGGTAAAGGGTCAACCAAAGTATAGGAATACGCCGAGAATGAAATTAAATATTAATACTGTAAAGTTAAAGTGCAAATGCCTGTAAAGGAATACAATAATTATTGGTGAAGTTAGAAATGTAGAAATGTAGAATTAGTAATAAACACAGTAACCACGGACGTGTAAACTAGTAAAATAAAGTAGAACGAACCTGAAATAATATTAATATAGAATTATAAAAATATGACTAGGTCTAGAAAAAGAAAATAATAATAATTACTATTAAATACAGTAAGGATACAGAATTATATAAATGCAAATGTCTAGACAATATATATTAATATATAGTGGAACACAGTACAGTGTTGAAAAGGGTACTACAGACGTGTAGACAGGTTAAAATTAAGGTGTGGTGAGAGCAAGATTAAAAAGGCTTAGTTGGGTCAGGTGAGGGGGATGGGGAAATAAGGAAAAGGACGGTTGAGTTGAGGTGTGGGTGTTGGGAGGGGGGTTGGAGGGGGGGGAGGGTAAAAACTGGAAAATACAGAGAAAATAGATTGAGAGATATGAAGTTTTTTTGTTTTAAGTAAGAATACTTATGTGAGAAGTGATGTGCTGTGAGTTCCTTCTCGCTCCACACACAGATGCAGACGTACAATCACTCGGGAACGCGAATTCCTAACACACGCACTCAATAACACAGATCACTTAACACACCAAAACACACTGGGCCACGTATAAACACTTAACACACCAAACACACACTGGGCCACGTATAAATACTTAACACACTGGGCCACGTAAAAACACACACTGGGCCACTTGAATACACACACTGCACTTAACAAACGGGATTACACTGGGCCACGTAAATACACACACACTGGGCCACTTAAATACACACACAGCACTTAACAAACGGGATTACACTGGGCCACTTAAATACACACACACTGGGCCACGTAAATGCACACACTGGGCCACTTAAATACACACACAGCACTTAACAAACGGGATTACACTGGGCCACTTAAATACACACACACACTGGGCCACGTAAATACACAAACGGAATTACACACACTGGGCCACGTAAATACACAAGCGGAATTACACACACTGGGCCACTTAAATACACACAAAAACACAAAGGACGGGTTCTGAATCAGGGCGGCTGCGCGGAACGAAGCGAGCGTGCGACTCTAGCGAGAGCAAGCGGGCAAGGAGCGAGAGCAAGCGGGAGAGAGAGAGAGAGAGAGAGAGAGAGAGAGAGAGAGAGAGAGAGAGAGAGAGAGAGAGAGAGAGAGAGAGAGAGAGTTACAAGGAGTTACAAGGAAAAGAAGTACCCTAGGAGACCTTACGATCCATACAAAGAGGGTACCTGTGGGTTTAGTTGCGCAAGTAGGCGACCGTCCTCGAATGTGTTATGTGAAACCATCAAGGAACACTCGCACAACGGCTTAAACACCTAGACGGTGATTTAAGGCTTTGTCTAATCTGGACTTGAACTGATCCACAGAGTTGCTGTTGACTACATCAGCAGGAAGCGCGTTCCAAGTACCGCAGATGCTGTATGTAAAGAACTTACCACACAGATCACGGTTGTATCGCTTCAGTTCAAGTTTGTAGCCATGATTCCTGGTTGTGCCCTCACTGAGTTGGAAAATGTCCCTGTAGTCTACATTGTCAAAGCCTCGTAGTATTTTAAACACTTCGATAAGCTGACCACGCAGTCTCCGGGTTTCCAAAGAGAACAGGTCGAGTTCTACCAACCGATCTTTATAGCTCTTGTGTCTAAGAGAGGGTATAAGTTTGGTTGCCCTGGCTTGCACTCGTTCCAATCTCGCGATATCCTTTCGGTAAAAAGGACTCCAAAACTGGACTGCATACTCCAGGTGCGGTCGGACAAGGGAATTGTACAGACAAAGTACTATCTCCTTGTTCCGGTATCCAAACTGTCGCTTTATGTACCCTAACATCCTTTGGGCTTTCTTCTCAGCCTCAATACACTGCTTTGAGAACTTGAGGTCACTGGTGATAGTTACACCCAAGTCTTTCTCAGTATCAGTGCTTACGAGAGCATTGCCCTTAAGGTTATACTCTGTTTGGGGGTTTCTGTGGCCTATATGCATAACTTTGCATTTGTTCACGTTAAATGGCATTTGCCACGTGTCAGACCACTCCCCGATCTTCCTAAGATCTTCTTGTAAGCGGGTAGTATTTCCTTCTTTCGCGACATTCATACCAAGCTTAGTATCATCGGCGAATTTGGAAATCTTGGCAACCATGTCACCATCCACGTCATTAACATAGATGATAAACAGTAGTGGTCCCAGAACAGAACCTTGGGGAACGCCGCTAGAGAGAGAGAGAGAGAGAGAGAGAGAGAGAGAGAGAGAGAGAGAGAGAGAGAGAGAGAGAGGATTGTATGACGGTGTGTGTACAGTCACGAGTACAAATAAGTTGTTGTTGTTGTCCCAGGGGAGAATGGCCTCCTGTCCCACAGACCCCCGATACGCTCTGGTCGCAGTGAAAAAACAAATCAAAATAAAGGAGCACATCCTACCGCAGCACATCCCAGGGAAATGGGACTAGAGCTTACTGGACCAGGGAGTCTGGGGGCCTCCGATCGCCAGAGAGATTGGGGGGGAAGGTCTTTGATCCCACAGCCAGTGCTGTGGGCCCAAATCTACGTTACCACAAGAGCTACAAGTGGGGCCGCACCTTCCATGAGACCAGCCCTGAAGGGACCATAAGGGGGAGGTAGCTTAGACTGCTGCATGCAAAGGGATAATGCATCCTCGTGTGTGGCGGTCCACACAGCAGTGGAAAAAAAAATTGAGCCTCCGGTTGCAGTACACCTTACATGGATTAATAATCCATGTGAGCAGATCTCGTCAAATCCACTAGAAAATGACCAGATCCTACAACAATCATTATTCTAACCCTGTGGGGGATGGCTTGTATTCAAAGAAAATAAAGTCAGCCCCCCTGGGCAGTGCACTAATAAGTTTTCAGGTGTGCTTCGAATACCTAAAGACATTAAATAAATGCACAATAAGATCTCCGTTGGAATTAGTTCGTTGGTAAATTGGACTATTCAAAGATTCAACCAAAGTTGTATACTCAATAATATTAGTGCTCGTGACTGTACGTGTGTGAAAGTGTGCACGCGTGAGTTTTGACAATGTACAAACAGTTATAGATTTGTTGGCTCTCCATTTCTCAAAGTTAGGAATGTGTGTGTGTGTGTGTGTGTGTGTGTCAGAATTAGCCTTGTTTTAACTGTACACACACACACACACACCGTCCACACGCAGTAGTCCCATCCTTCGTGTACACAGCATACCATCACCTTAACTAAGAATATGATGCAATACACACTAAGGAAGATCATGACAGCATTTTGCAATCTGATCAACATAAGACACTGGATGCACTGTTGGCTATTGTGTGTGTGTGTGTGTGTGTGTGTGTGTGTGTGTGTGTTATACTGAGCTGGTGATTGCTGTGTGCTGAGATATTTTTCTGTGTGATATGCTCTCTCTCAGTACTTGTTCGTTTGTTTGTCCGTGTATCTGACTGTCTGTTGATCTATGTATATTCACACACGTACCATCATCATGTATACAACATTCCCACTCTCTCTCTCAATTAAACACACACACACACACACACACACACACACACACACACACATTAATCTTCAGTCAGAAATCGTACCCTTGCTTCTCTCACTCTGTCTTCCTCACAGCTTATTTTCTCTCCCTCCCTTTATCTTCATTCTCCCCATCCTTCCTCCTGTTCATTCACCGCATTCCTTTCTTCCTTTCCCTTAATTCATCTCCTTCCCTACCTCCTCCCTCTCTCTCCTTCTCTCTTATTCTCAGTTCACCTTACCCTCCCACTTACCTCTCTTCATATACCTCCTTATCTTCCTCTCTCTCACTCCATTCATTACCTCACCTTCATCCGTCCATAAATCTTAACCTTATATTCTTAATCATTTTTTCTCAATTTATGCCAATCGACCCGATTTTCTGTAATCTTCTCCACACACGCACACATATATCCATGAATCCAACTATTTTCCTCTGGGTACAGTGTATGTTATATTCCAGCAAAGAAACATATATCACGTCAACAGAAGATATTTTCAACAGGCTAGACAGATATACGAACTCATTTGGTTGGGCTTAAAGCATGAGTTGTCTTCAACAAGTCGGAAGGAAGATTAGAGTTCCCTCACACACTCAATTACACACACATGCACACATATATGTACACGAATGCACGCAGGTTTACGCACACAAACACTTGCACAGTTGCCTGTCACAACAACAGTGCCTAAATATAACACATTTTTTAACCCTCTACCTCCATACACTAAATGTCATTATAATTTTGTTCACTGTAATTAATCCTACCATATCTTCACTCACCTCTTTTACTCGTCGTCCTTCTGAGTGTGAGTGCTTGTTTGAGTGGGTATGTCCGTGTGCGTATGTGTTTTTCAATTACTATCCTGTCAACTCATCCTTGTGCATGTGTGTGTGTGTGTGTGTGTGTGTGTGTGTGTGTGTGTGTGTGTGTCCATTATCCTGTCATCTAGTCATCAGAACTTTTAATAGCCTACTTAACTAATTATCCATGTTTTTAAATAATATATATTTTTTCATTGTCATCAATTTTCCGTGTCCTCTTCTTGGAGAGGTGTTGTGTTGTGGGGATGTGTACAACTGATGTGTCCTGTCTATGCTGCAAAACGAATCCCTGTTTCTATACTGAAACAGTCCGTTTCCTAGGTTACCATAACGCTTAAAGGAATCAGTACTTCGACCTAAGAGAATACTTCCTTAACTGAGGTCATGTGTTTTGGAGCAGATGGGTACTAAGGACTCCTTTAAACAGTATCAGAAAACAAATTAATAAACTCAGTATACGTGTGGTGTTTCGTGGAATAGTGTTGAATATTCGTTAGCCTCAACTTTTCTGGCAATATCATATTTCTCCTTAATTGACTTTCATCTCATTTTCATTCAAAATTATTTCTGTGGCAGAAGCTCATTTCGTTATTAGGACTCATATATTCTTTTCTCACTTTCTGTCTATCTGTTTGTCTGTCTGTCTGTCTCTTTGTCTGTGCCTTTTCGTGCGTATTTCATAATTTTACTTATTTTAAAGGGTTGGGACTCTGGAGACAGGAATGGAAAAGTAAAACCCGAAGAATAGGAGGAACAGAAATACCCCGTAAAATGGGGCCCACTCACATTTACTCAAAAATTACGCTAAATTTCTCTTTTGTTATCTGTGTGTGTGTGTGTTATTTCCCGGTATTCAATTTCCAGCTCAAATATTTTTCTTTTTCATCCCTTTCTCCTGGTTTCTTATTCAAATATACCCACAATTTTTTTTTTTTCATAATTCTTATTTGATTTCCAATTTTTCTTTCCTCACACACACACACACACACACACACACACACACACACACACACACACACAAGTTGCCTTCAGAAGGATGCCAGCGGGTGAAGGGACACATGTATGTAGAATGAATATTATCTAAATTCCATCTCAACTTTTCAATATAATATTATTTATATTCCATGCCAAGTTTTTAATACTACATGTACTATTGCAGCTTGGAGTCTTCACCAGCACCTTTTTACCAACACTATGATGTGGCAGCGTCGCATTCATGGAAAAACGTTGAAGGAACAGTTGAAGAACAGAAAGCTAGTGGCTGGGGCCGAAGGGGCTCCAAACCCCTTAAAGTATTGCCTACATTACTACAGACAATATTCCCCCTACAGGGGAAATGATGTAGGAAATACTTCGCTTCGTACTACATGCAATTTCAACATGCAGCATATTATAGGGAACCTGCAGACTACTTCTTCTTCTTCCTTTCTCCGAGGAATGAACCCCGGAACATAACGAATTACTGTACCTTGACTCGAAGCATCCGTGTTGTAACATATGCAAAACGAATTATCTTTTTTAATCTAATGGTTATTCGTAAATTTGTGAAAATAAATTTGCTAGATATAATAGAGGTGTGTATAATATAATCCATATAAAATAGTAGTCACTGACCCATAAACATTAAGAAAATGAAGTACTGCCATATCTGGTCTACAAACATTATAATACACCTTCAAGAAAACTCCATAATGACGTAAACTACTCAGAAAAAAATTACTCTGAGAATGACAGATGTTCCTGAGCACAGCGTTAGTCACACTGAAGTCTAGCGTCACGATGCCTCGCCTCCAGATTTTCTTTCACTTTAGGAGTCCTGTGATTTGTTACGTTCGCGTTGCTTTACAGTGATATGACTATACTTAGTTATTCTGATGGCTTGTCTGCAGTTATTTTCCTTATTTATATATGGTGTAATGAGTGTTTAATATTTATGCACCATTCAAATATATTGGTTTATGTTGTAATGCTTTATTATTTCCTCGTAAAGCATTCTGTGAGATAAGAAATGCTCAAATCAATTGTGTCTTCCGAGACTATTTAAAAAAAAATAAAAAACGTGACATTTCATCGATTCATAACTCCGGGACTCAAGAGGAATTTAGGTAGTATGTGGTTTTGTTGGTCATGGAGTGAATGTCATTTAGTATTAAATCAACGGATGCCGTTTATGATTGACGAAGAAGAAGAATTTGGTCTTTATGCCTATCGACTCATGGTGTTGGTCATTAAGGCAGTCAGTCTGGTTACATCAACACATTTTCCCCCAGCATAGAAGGTTGTTATCCTCGCTCTTACAGCCGGGTACTACTTACTGCTAGGTAATCAGGGACATAGGAAGATGGAAAAATTGTCCAACAATTCCACTGACTCGGGAATAGAACCCGGAATCTCTCGCTTGGTAGGCGATAATGATAATAATTTCATCATCAGAACCCCCATATAATTGACGTATATTATGTTTTGATATATCACAGTCTAGTTTTACTATGCATATAAGCATTATCATAAACATTGAGAAAATCATTATTGGTTATGTTGTGTTACCAACAGAAAATTTCTAATAGTTAACTAGTCCATCCAGGAATACGGCGGTGTTACATCCTTGGTTTGGCCAGAAGAGGCTGGCGACGAACTCTTGAGTCACACTAATAGTTCATGGTACCGTATCTCTTCTTTTCCAAACAGCTTCAGTTGGAGAAAGTGGTGGATGGAGATTAGCCTTCTTCTTTACTATTCTCTCCCTCACCTTAATACACGAGTTACTATAACATAATCTACAGCCTTGAAAGAACCAATAGACCTGTTCATCTTTGAAGAACTTTTGCATTCCTTTGTTCTCCTATTTTCACTATCTCCGTTTCTTCATTTTGTATGCCTCCATTTTTCTTCTTTCTCTCTCGTTCTCTGATCCTCTTTCTTCTACATTACCTCCACCTTCACTCCCCCTCATCATCATCATCATCCCTACTCCACCACCCCTCAGTCTTCGTCTCTACCTCCTCCCCCTCCCCCTTCACTCGTCCTTGGGTTAGTAGTGACCTTCTCCCGGTGCCAATGGTGACGTCTGATGTATTTACCACGTTAAATATTAAGACCAATTTCCAAGGCAGTCTCCTCAAAGTGTCGTTTCTCACGCCATCATGCACCATACCATGCACTATACCTGTCTGCAATGCAACACAATCGATCAGTAGTACATCTTTATATTTAACTTGAGTGCACCATTATCTTTCGACCTGTCTACCCTACACATTTATTTGGTTACCATGCAGCAACCAGCCTGTAATTCACCTCAATATCGGTCCAATATTGTATACCCTAATACAGGTATATATATCTGTTTGTCTTGCACCACTGTATCTGTCCATATCATGAACCACACCAGTACACTATTAGCCACTCACACACACACACACATTTCTGCCAACACATATGCACATCAATAAACAAAACAGATAAACACATGGACGCGTGCACATGTAAACGCACAAAGGCATACACACATGAAAGCACCAATACACACACACACACAGGCACTCCTCTCGGTCGTGTAAAAAAATAGTTCCTAACTCATACTAATTGGGTTCATTATATTCCTTTTCATCCGAGGAATGTCTTTGCTTATTTAGTGAGAAAAGAGATGCCTTAAAAACTTGTATGCATGTAGTAGATTATATTATTACTATTTGTGTATTCAAATATCTAAACAATTAGTGTTAAGCTAGTTCTGTTATTATTATCATTTCCGAAAAGGAGGCTATGTGATTGATTCAACTTGTTTGTTAATTTGATTTTGATTTTGCTTGTCTGCTTTTCAATTTGTTTACTGACAGGATAGTGCAAAGAGTTAATCGTTAGGAATGAGAGTGAATTGGTGACTTCTCTCTTAGATTTTTAAAACATTTATGGGATGATCAATTGGTCAGCCTGGAGGAGGTGTTTGGTCCCAGAACGGTCTGATGATGATGATGATGATGATGCTGTCGCCGCCGGTACTGAGACCTTCCTACCTTAATCACAGGGAATAATTCATGTGAGAGATTTTAATACTGCATCACGAAAACATTATATCTTTCCATCCACTTTCTGTGTCTATCAGTTCATCTACTAACCAACTTATCTATCTATCTATTAATTCATATTCCAGTCTATTTATCCACCAATCTGTCAAACGGCCCATCAGTGAGTAAGTAAATAAATCAAGCTAATCATCTACCCAGAGTGGATACAACGAGGGACTACAAATTTCAAGAGCCCAGGATCGAGTCCACGCCAAAGGTCTGAAGTTTTTTTCGATGTGGATTCTCACTCTACCACAAATATCCTTGCTACTCCGACACGTCAAGAAAATATCCCCTATAACGTCATAACTAGCAGCATAGAAGATGTCCGACCATATTCTAAAATGGTTTGAGTGACGGTACAGCTGCTCTCTCCCGATAGTCACAAGAAAAAATAAGGTGTTGTCGTCTAGTGGGGCAGAAGAGAAGCAACCAACACCATGAAGCTCCACTGTCTCATCTGGTGTGAGACTCAAGGATCGGGACCTCGCAGGAGTCACATGCTACTGACAGCCTTCAGTCCCGAGGTTGGGCTATTACAAAAATTAATAATAACGAAATAAAACTCAAATACCGGTAATAAAATTAATGAATCCGCTACCCACCTATCCATCCATCCACCCTCTCACTTATCAATTTTCATAATCACCTAAAATCTACATACACTCACATCACACTTCCCTCAGATACCATAATCCCTCGTTACTCCTCCTTCAATCCCTATCCTTCTAACTAAACGAGAACAAAAACGGGAGGGATACACTGTACTTTAGTAGTGGTAGTGGTGCCCAGCTGTTTGGATGAAAATCAATGGCAGGTATAAGAGAGAGAGAGAGAGAGAGAGAGAGAGAGAGAGAGAGAGAGAGAGAGAGAGAGAGAGAGAGAGAGAGAGAGAGAGAGAGAGAGAGAGAGAGAGAGAGAGAGAGAGAGAGAGAGAGAGACTGCGGGTGTGTGTGCGTGCTCTGGGACACACACAGTCACACACACACACACAGTCACACACACACACACACGTAACAATGCTTCCATGAACAACGGTCCATTTCCCCTAAGGTGTACAACCAGTTTTACTCCACATTTTCTACCCTTTACCCGAAACCTAAATGATTACGGTACTTGCCAATATTCTGTATTCATCATTATTGTATTCTTAATTATCGTAAATAATACAAAAATACATGAAACATAGAAACAAAACTAGCAATATACTAGCAGTACTCATCAAAATATAATTTTTTTTAAACTCATGAATTAAGACTATATTAAGTAGAAATTTGGCATGCCGGTACATACATTAATATTTCTAGGTAAATTGTCTATGATGAGTTATACAGTAGTAGGAATTTCTATTTACAGTCTTCAAAACTATTCTAAACTGCAGAATTCAAATGCACTTTACTCGTCACGACATATTTCTGATCGTCGGTAGGGTTTCCGTGAGGGGCAGGCACTCTACTCTTCTCCCGATGTTTACCCCAATGTTTTTCCATCATTTGTCTGAGCGCGAACACCGCATCGGTCGTCCCTCTTCCTGGCATGAACCCAAACTGTCTCTGCTCTCAATCTTATTCTTTCCCATATCTTCATCGTATGTGACTACAGTTTTATCCCCCTATAATTCCCACAGTCCTGGTTGTCGCATTTCTCTTTATAGATAGACACTATGACACGATCTCTTCACACATCTGGTATCGTCTCTTCATGGTAGATCTTCTGCATCAGGTCCCATTGCATGTCTATTCAATTTTCTCCTAAACTATTCCACGCCTCTACCGGGGTGTTGTCTGGTCCTGTTGCCCACCTGTTCTTCAAAGCTTTCATGACTTCTCTTCCACTTATTCCTGGTATTAATCCTTGGTTTGGGACTCCATCCGCAAAAACCACCCTTGGATTTTCCTCATTCAACAGGTTTTCATAGAACTTGACCATCTCTCCTTGATCTTATCCTCGTCGTTTCTTTTTGCCCGTCTTTAAGAGGAGATTCTCTTGTTGGTAAATTGGAAGGCAACTGATTCCTCCTCACTATGCCAGGAAACAGATCCCCCATTAAAGTAACATTATGTCCGTTTGTTCCCTGCATAGTCTGGAGAAATCACAGACCTTCCTCTCCCTGTGGTACTGTGGTAGGGGGCAGCCTGGCTACAATACCTCCCCAGTATACCTGACTTTCGTAAAAGGAGACTAAAAAGGGGCTTTCACTTCTTCAACTGCCCCTTTTAATTTATCTGTTACCTTTTGTGCTTACTGTCCCACCTCTCAATCACCTTCTTTCTCGGGCAACATATGGCCTCGCTGGTAAGGCGCCTGATATCAATCAATCAATCAATCAATCAATCAATCACAGACATTTACTTCCAATTCACCAACAAGAGAATCTCCCCTTACCTGCATGAAGTCTTTCGAAGCCTTGTCCCACGCCTTAGCTACAAATAAACAAAAGTAAACAACCTGGTTTTAGTAAAACCCAAAGTACAACTGAATGAGCTTAGTTCATATCTCATCTGCAGGCGATTCTACATTTAGCTCCATATAGCAGGTGAAAGCTACAGTTTAATTCTCAATCCCATTCACTCAATGCAGTTTTAATAAATATGAACAAGTTTATCCACGTTGGCCTTATTAGGTTGAATTTGTGGCTGGGGTAAGTTGGTCATTACATTGGCTACATGGTCGTGTGTGTGATTATTGATCCATTGTTTATCAATCATTCATCTTGTGTTCCATCGGCGTAAGGATCCAGCACCTGTTGGTTTATACTTTTATGTGTTATTGCCCAAGGTAAAGTATAGGGGAAGGGTAAGTAAGGGAAACCTACTAACAATTTACCTGTGTCTGGTAAAAGAATAAGAAAGAAAAAAGTACATGTACACTCGCAATCCAAATTTTGTATCCAGGTCTTGTTGAAAAATCGAATCATTTTGACATACTAGTGAACCAATTACAAGGCTCATCTTGCTTTATATTTGCTTGAGCTCGCTAAATACTCGATCAGGCTATTCGAAGTAAGCCTGGATACACATTTTGGATTGCGAGTGTACTTACATTTGTTTACAGATTTATAAACTAGGGCCTAAATGACCAAAGATTTACCCAAAAGTATGGTACTCATTTACCAAGACATTATAATAAAAGGTGACTGATTTTCCTTGTTTAAGTTACTCTATCCTAACACACACACACACACACACACGCACACACACCGGGGGGGAAGGTGCGTGTATGTGTATAGTTCAACTTAACTTTGTACTTTATGCCCTCACAAAACTGCCACCTTCATCTTACACACAATTGAGTTACCTACCCCTGCATGCACACACATATTCTGTATTTTTTAAATGAAGTGTGGGCAAGTTTGCAGCACCTACCTAATTTCTTTACAATATTACAGGCAACTAACTCACTGCCTTACTTAATTTCGTCGGCTGGATCTGTTTCCCGTAAAAGCAGAAGAAGTGTATAGTGAAGTATAAAAGTAAATGATAAAAGTAAAAAATATATATAAATTAAAATGTTAAAAATGTCCGCCAGTCCTATCCTATTTTGCGATGGTGTGCTTCAGGCAATCCCCTCGTCGGTGCTTCATTTGATTAAACTCTATTGATAACATTATATAAGTGTTCAGTCGTATCAGTTTGGGTATAGATTAGGTTACAGGGAAAATATACACACATGAAAACTACAACAGAGGAGACGAGGACCATGATAGTTCTGATGATGCCTTCCCACACACACACACACACACACACACACACACACACACACACACGAAGATACAAACTAGTTACACTCAAACAGCAAAACATATTATGCAGGGATATACAAACTACTTACACACACACACACACACACACACACACACACTCATTCCACTCAGCCACCTCCACCACTTCCTTATCTTATTCCCCCACACTTTTTCCCCCCACCTCTCAATTGTCAACCCACCCAAGCTCCACAAAGCACTCATCAACGATTTGGAGGGCTACTGATTCCTCCAAACTATGTCAGGAAACAAACTTCATCTGTATACAATTAAAGGATCAATTTCGATACGCATTTTGTAGAATCAGTAGACGCCCAATTTGACCACAGAAGCCATTTCAAATCAAGCCTCGTATGCGAAGCGATTTCATTATATCATCATTATCAAAATCTATAACAATGTTTTATCTGAAGATCTTGAATGGCATAAGGCACAGTCCCTCATAAAGAAAAGATTCCCACAGACAACACACCTCTTAACACTAAGAGATATCGTTCCTGATAACATTTTTGTACAGTCGTGGACATAAGTTTCAATTCACAAACGGAAAACCCAAAAAACAAGTTGCTAACTATAATGTTTTCACGTTCTCATAATTATGATGTTAATGTTTTGAATAGTGAGTGAGTGGCTGCTTACATTTAATTAGATGATAACACTTATTAAACCTATTTATTGGAAACACTCTCAGCCCTGTTTAGCCTATCTTCAGTCACACCAGGGAAAATAGTTGTGTCTTTCATTGTACAGTTGCGGACACATGAAACAGACACTTCAAACGGGCCCTTTACCAAGCATAGAATATAGGACGCACCTCTGTACACAACATCCCATTCTATCCTACTGTATGCTCAGTGAAGGTCCGTTTAAGGTGTTTCTGTTTCATATGTCCGCTACTATACATTGGTGCATGTGTGTGTGTGTGTGTGTGTGTGTGTGTGTGTGTGTGTGTGTGTGACATGCTATGTAATAACCCTGATTACCTCACGCACACCTCCCCTTCTCTCTCTCTCTCTCTCTCTCTCTCTCTCTCTCTCTCTCTCTCTCTCTCTCTCTCTCTCTCTCTCTCTCTCTCTTAAAAATAGTATCATTGGTGGTGATGGGTGGTGGTAGTGGCAGTAATTGTGGTGGTGATGGGTGGTGGTGGTAGCAGTTGTGGTGGTGATGGGTGGTGGTGGTAGCAGTTGTGGTAATAGTAATAGTGGTCGTAATAGTAGTAGCAGTAGTGGTGTAATGAAGACAAACAGGAAAGGAGGTAAATTATATGTCCAGGTTAGGAGGAGAGGGGGTCGATACAGACTCACCCTCCTCCTTACCTACTACTATCCTCCTCCCCTTTACTTGGTATTATAGGGAATAAAGCACCAGTTTCAAGTCTGTCTGTCTCTCTCTCTCTCTCTCTCTCTCTCTCTCTCTCTCTCTCTCTCTCTCTCTCTCTCTCTCTCTCTTTCTCTCTCTCTCTCTCTCTCTCTCTCTCTCTCTCTCTCTCTCTCTCTCTCTCTCTCTCTCTCTCTCTCTCTCTCTCTCTCTCTCTCTCTCTCTCTCTCTCTCTCTCTCTCTCTTCATATAGTAATGAGTTTGTGTGTGCGCATATAAGTGTGTGTGTGAGA
>JAWQEG010002192.1:0-2500 GCA_033782935.1 Petrolisthes cinctipes | reverse complement strand
CTCTCTCTCTCTCTCATTTATATATTTTTTCATCCATTTTCTCCCATTCCCTCTCGCTCTTCCACGTCCTCTCTCTTTTTTTTTATGGCTTTCATTTACGTTTTTCATATTCGTATTGTACAGTACATTCTACGCCCTAGCATTTTTTTCAGTGGGGGAACGTGTGTGTATATATATATAGATGTGTATGTACAGTATGTATATAAATGAATTTGATTATTATTATTATTATTGTTTTTGTTGTTCTTGATGTTTATTGTAACTGGAATTTCTTTTCTTGTTGATGTGTAAAATATAATGAAGAGTTTGGCTAACTTTCTCCTTTACATCTAACTCTACCTTGAGTCATACAATTAAGTATATAAGAAACAAAGTAGTTAAAAAGTATATATAGATCTATAAAGTATCAATTAAATGCATATATGGATAGAATACAATCCACATCAATGCATATAATCATACAATATATAATAATTTCAATTAACATATTCAGACTTGCTCTTCACATTACACACAGAACAGCCGAAACTTCAACTCGTAATGACTTCAAAATTACATAAAGATTTCACTGATTGGGTGCCGGTAATATTAGAATTTCATGATGTACAGAAACAATTTAGCAGATCAAGAGCCTAACAAGCTGTGAGTGTATATTCATTCACCTCGGAAAATATTATTACAGCGTAGTACAATGTAATATACTTACTATAGTACAATGTAATGGAGTTCTATTCACAAGCTGAAGGTTGAATATCTACAAATGATTACCGTGATGGTGTATACTCGTGCTGTAATTGATCGAAGCTTGGCATTCAAAAGGTTAAGAGTCATTGTACTGGATCTAGCTAATCACGTGCACTGCAAAAAGAAACAATGGAAATGATAGGCACATTATTTAGACAGTAGCAAAATGGTTGGAAAATGAATCTTTAGATCTTTCCGATTAAGCTGTTGACGGTAATAACAACACTTCATCATAATGTTTTATACTGTACTCTGAAAAGAACAATAAGAAACAATCTTCTGTAATTATTCAAAACAGGGAATATTTTATCATATGATTGAGTAACTAGCCACTAGGGGCAGTTGTGCAATTCCTGTACGCTAATTAGTAGGAACATAAAAACAACATATATTTTACCCTCATCTGGCTGTAGGCTAATGAAAGACCAACTTTGTATTGAATTCCTGCACTGTTCATGGCTGAGTTGTGCTGCTGGACTGAATAAACTGTGAGGGTCGCTGCTGTAACACAATGAAGGTAGGTAGGTAGGTAACCTTGAACCACCAGTAGCTGGGAAATTTATAAATCGACGTATTTCAGTATTTCAATCAATTCTCAAGCATATTATTATCAAACTAGCCAATCCTCGCTCGATTCGTTGGTTCCGGTTGCATAGGCTGTTGTTAGTTTTGCTGTGAGACGCGTGTACGAACCCATAATTTAAGGTGGTAATTCTTTTTTGGTACATTGAAGTGCCTTGATTCCTCCAAAGTATGCTAGGAAACAGGACCAGGAGAGCAAAAATAATGATGTTCTGTTGTTTGGAATAGTTTGGAGGATTCAGTTGCTCCAGAATTACCAACACAAAACTTCCCCCTTAACCCAAAACATACACTACTGTTTTATCTTATTACGAGATATCATCCTGGTATAATAATATTTCTGGATATCATTATAGTAAGGCTATGGAGAAGTTGTAATTGTGTTGAACTGGGGAGGATTGTGTTGCTATAGAGTTGGCAATATTGTCTAATAGAGTTGGCACTATTGGCTGCTGTACAGGTTCTCGATGCAGCATGATGATGGATTGAATGCTCCACAAGTCCGTGGTGTTTATTTTGTTAGTTTAATATCTGATAGGTAATGTCTAATGTCTTTGAATGACTGTTTTTCGAAAAAAAATAAATTGTTACTGCTGATGTGTGTGAAGAAAGAAAGAAAAAAAAAGGAAGAAAAAAAGTAAAGGTCAATCAACCAAGATGCATGTATGTACTGTACACCCTCCAAAGGAATTGTATTTAACCCTTATTTAATCCCTAATATTACTAATAAGATGCAGTACAATGCCAAGATATTCATATTCATTCCTAATCTTGAACTTTCACCTGAACTGGAACGTTCAAAATGTAATCACGTCTTGAACTCACAGTGCCCAATTATTCTGAGATGTTTGATCGAAATCGGTGTTTGGATAAGTTATTGAGAATTTTTGTTCACTTAATTAACAACCAATATACAAAAATGAGTGAAAGTATAAAGCTCGTTTTGCGAAGATAAAAAAATACTTACATTTCCCTTTTCTTCAATAAAAAAAATAAAATAAAAAAATATGGACGTTAGTAGAAACAGAAAATTAAACAATCCATTGAATGGGATATGTTCTCTGCGAAGGAAGGAAGGAAGGGTGCAGGGGTTAACATCAATCTAGACAGGCAACCACTTTAGTACAAAACTAAATAATATGGATACCCTAAAATAAAGCTGGACGAAATAACA
>JAWQEG010002191.1:0-67500 GCA_033782935.1 Petrolisthes cinctipes | reverse complement strand
TGCACACACACACACACAGGTAGATACACAATTAATGCACACACACACACACACACACACAGGTAGATACACACACACACACACACACAGGTAGATACACAATTAATGCACACACACACACACAATTAATGCACACACACACACAGGTAGATACACAATTAATACACACACACACACACACACACAGGATGTAAAGAGAGATGGGGAGGGGGGGTAGGGGAGAGAGGGGCGGGGGTGGATAGGGGAGAGTAAGGAGTCGGGGTTGAGATGAAGAGGAGGGGGGGGGTGCGGGCAAGGGGGGTAGTGGAGGGGGTCATTGGGGCTGGGGGGGGGGGTCTAAGATCTGTCGGGATGTCAGCAAGTGGCGCCAAGAGAACCAGACAGAGAGAGAGAGAGAGAGAGAGAGAGAGAGAGAGAGAGAGAGAGAGAGAGAGAGAGAGAGAGAGAGAGAGAAAGTGTGTATGTGTATGTGTAAAAATAATAATAATAATAATATTAATAACAAGAATAATCACCAATCACAATAATAATAATAATAATAATAATAAAAATGATAATAATAATAATTTCACCATCAAACATTTACCATAGAAATAATATTATATCGTCGCCAGAAAATTTCCCCAACTAATATTATTCACCAACACTATTTTTTTTTTTTTTCTTTTTTTTTTTTATAGTTTCCATAACGTTTTTTCTCCATCCATTGCAAAAATTCCTTAACTGCACATTTTTCACCGTCTTTAGTTATGAATGTTGCAACCTTGGACAGACACACACATATACATACTGTACACACACACACACACACTTACACACTCAGGAACGAAAACACACACACACACACACAGAGCTATTGTGGTCATCACTTCTCTCTCACACACACACACACATAAAAATTATATATAGTCATCGATTCCCATAACACACACACACACACACACACACACACACACACTTGTTGAGGGAAAGTACAGGGTCACACATCACCATTTTTATTATTGCAGGCGCGGCGCCCCCCCTCCCCTCCCCTCATACCCAACAACTGCACCCATAAACCACACACATATACACAGACACATATACACACACACATACACACACACATATAAACAAACTCTCTATCTGTCTGTTTGTCTATCTATCTAAATCACCTTACACACACATAAACTAACTCTCTATCTGTCTGTCTGTCTGTCTGTCTGTTTGTCTATCTATCTAAATCACCTTACATACACATACTAACTCTCTATTTATCTATCTGTCTGTCTATCTAAATCACCTTACACACACACACAAACTAACTCTCTGTCTGTCTGTCTATCTATCTATCTATCTGTCTGTTTATCTAAATCACCTTACACACACACACAAACTAACTCTCTGTCTGTCTGTCTGTCTATCTATCTATCTATCTATCTATCTATCTATCTATCTATCTATCTATCTATCTATCTATATCTATCTATCTATCTATCTATCTATGTAAATCACCTTACACACACACACCACACACACACACACACACACACACACACACACACACACCTTTCCATCATTCACGCGGCCACACCCTTCTTCCCAACACATACTGACACACTCTGAGCTGATTTACACCTTCAACCTGGCTACACACACACACACACACACACACACACACATCCCTGACGTCATTATCACCATCTGTCTGTCAACAAACTCTGTGAATAATCCTGTAACCATCTCTTTAAAATATTCTGATAATATTATTTACGTTTGCATCTATGTACTATGTGTGTGTGTGTGTGTGTGTGTGTGTGTGTATGTGTAGTGTGTGTGTATGTGTAGTGTGTGTGTGTGTATGTGTAGTGTGTGTGTGTGTGTGTGTGTGTGTGTGTATGTGTAGTGTGTGTGTGTGTGTGTATGTGTATGTGTAGTGTGTGTGTGTGTGTGTGTGTGTGTGTGTGTAGTGTGTGTGTGTATGTGTATGTGTAGTGTGTGTGTGTTGTGTGTGTGTGTGTGTGTGTGTGTGTGTGTGTGTGTGTGTGTGTGTGTGTGTGTGTGTGTGTGTGTGTGTGTGTATGTGTAGTGTGTGTGTGTGTTAATTCTATACAATATTCTATGAGAGTGAAAATGGGTACCAATGACTGAGTAAATTTGCAGTCCCTGAACTAACTCTATCTGTACCTATTTAGTTTAAGTTATGAGACAATTTAAAGGACCCTGTGATTGTGTATGAGACCTGGTGAGTTCTGATTCCTCCTTGACCATGCCGCGAAACAAGCTCCTCTAACGTATAGGCTGTGTATCGTGGCAATGTTTGAAGGACTTGCTAACCTCCAAAATTCGGTCCTTGATTAATAAACGCGTGAGATAAACTAGCACCAGCATGCAGCCTGTTTTGTTTACATTCCTGCTGCGTTGGATGATAATGTGAAATATTCTCAGTGCATCAGACAGTCTGGATGGTGTTGCCTCAATGTCGATCCACTACTTGGTTAGGTTATCTGCTGCCTACCTGTCTTTCTCCCTCCCTGTCTGCCTACCTGCCTGCTTACCTGCCTCCCTGCCTGCTTACCTGCCTCCCTGTCCACTTGTCTGCCTCCCTGTCTGTCTGTCTGTAAATATGACTTGTGTATGTATTGTGCTGTATTATGTTGTGGTTAATAAAACATCTATCTATCTATCTATCTATTTATCTATCTATCTATCTATCTATCTGCTTATCTATCTATCTATCTATCTATCTGCTTATCTATCTATCTGCTTATCTATCTATCTATCTATCTATCTATGTATCTATCTATCTATCTATCTATCTGCTTATCTATCTATCTATCTATCTATCTATCTATCTATCTATCTATCTGCTTATCTATCTATCTATCTATCTATGTATCTATCTATCTATCTATCTATCTATCTATCTATCTATCTATCTATCTATTTGTCTGTCTATCTATCTATCTATTGTCTGTCTGCCTTCCTCCCTCCCTGCCTCCCTGCTTGCTGGTAATATATCTTAACCTGTTTGCTTGTCTAAAAATTGCCTGCATGTATAATAATCTTGCCTGTACTTTCGTTGGCCTTCTTCTCTGTGTGTTTGCTTGCTTATTCATTTTCCTATCGATCTTCTTACAGTATCATCAGCATATTTGTGTGTCTGTTTACATATATAATTATCTCCCGTCTATTCCAGTGTGCATTTGTCTGCTCTTCTGTCTGCCTCCTAAACTGTCTGCATACCTGTGAAAAAAAATGTCTGCCATCGCTTTGTAACCTTTTCTATCTGCCTCCTTCTTATTTATTATTATTTCTTTGTCGTATACATGTTTGTCTGTTAACAATATGATGCCTGCCTGCCTGCCTGCCTAACTGCCTGCCTAACTGCCTAACTGCCTGCCTAACTGCCTGCCTAACTGCCTAACTGCCTGCCTAACTGCCTAACTGCCTGCCTAACTGCCTGCCTAACTGCCTAACTGCCTGCCTAACTGCCTAACTGCCTGCCTAACTGCCTAACTGCCTGCCTAACTGCCTGCCTAACTGCCTGCCTGCCTGCCTAACTGCCTGCCTGCCTGCCTGCCTAACTGCCTGCCTGCCTGCCTGCCTGCCTGTCTGCCTGCCTGTCTGCCTGCCTGCCTGCCTGCCTGCCTGTCTGCCTGCCTGCCTGCCTAACTGCCTGCCTAACTGCCTGCCTAACTGCCTGCCTAACTGCCTGCCTAACTGCCTGCCTGCCTGCCTGCCTGCCTGTCTGCCTGCCTGCCTGCCTGCCTGCCTGCCTGCCTGCCTGCCTGCCTGCCTGCCTGCCTGCCTGCCTGCCTGCCTGCCTGCCTGTCTGCCTGCCTGCCTGCCTACCACTGCACCACAAACACAGCAATCAATGAGTGGCCAGGTCGTCACACCCAACCATTCTTACCACTCTCCCTCCTACCTGTCCCTCTCCCCTTCCTCTCCCTCTCCCCTTCCTTCCCCTCCCTCCCCTACCCCCTTCCTCTCCCTCTCCTACCCCCTTCCTCTCCCCTTCCATCCCCTCCCTCCCCTACCCCCTTCCTCTCCCTCTCCCCTTCCCCTCCCTCCCCTACCTCCTTCCTCTCCTACCCCTACCTCCTTCCTCTCCTACCCCCTTTCCTTCCTCTCCCTCTCCTACCCCCTTCCTCTCCCTCTCCTACCCCCTTCCTCTTCCTCTCCTACCCCCTTTCCTTCTCTCCCTCTCATACCCCCTTTCCTTCCTCTCCCTCTCCTACCCCCTTTCCTTCCTCTCCCTCTCCCCTTCCTTCCCCTCACTCTCCCCTTCCTTCCCCTTCCTTCCCCTTCCTTCCCCTACATCCTTCCCTCTCCTACCCCCTTTCCTTCCCCTCCCTCTCCTACCTACCCCCTTCCTTCATCTCCCTCACCTCCCCCCTCCCTCACCTCCCATCCTTCCTCCTTTACACTACCTCTCTCTCCCTCCTTTACACTACCTCTCTCTCCCTCTTTACACTACCTCTCTCTCCCTCCTTTACACTACTTCTCTCTCCCTCCTTTACACTACCTCTCTCTCCTCCTTTACACTACCTCTCTCTCCCTCCCTCCTCTACCATCCTCTCCCTCCTCTACCCATCCCTCTCCCTCCTCTACCCATCCTCCTCCCTCCTCTACCCATCCTCTCCCTCCTCTACCCATCCTCTCCCTCCTCTACCCATCCTCTCCTCCTCTACCCATCCTCTCCCTTCTCTACCCATCCTCTCCCTCTTTTACACATCCTCTCCCTCTTTTTCCCATCCTCTCCCTCCTCTACCCATCCTCTCCCTCCTCTACCCATCCTCTCCCTCCTCTACCCATCCTCTACCCATCCTCTCCCTCCTCTACCCATCCTCTCCCTCCTTTACCCATCTCTCCCTTACTCTCCCTCTCCCTTCCTTCCTCTCCCTCTCTACCCCCTTCCTTCCTCTCCTCTCCCTCCTTTTCCCATCTTCCCTTCACTTTGTTCTCTCTGTTCACTTTGTCTCTCTCCATGTTCTTTCATCACCTCTCCCCACCTCTCTCTCCACCTCTCTTTGCAATTTCCTCCTCTTCCTCCTCTTCTCACCTCTCTGTCTGTATGTTAGTCTGTCTGTCTGTCTGTCCAGTTTGAGTAAAATTATGTGTATGTGTGTATATACTGTTTGTGTGTGTGTGTGTGTGTGTGTGTAAAATTAGGCTGCATCGTTTGTATTGTTATGCAGAGAAAACTAATGAGGGAGTATTCGTGTGTGTGTCTGTGTGTTTGTTTGGGTAGTGTGTTTGGGTAGTGTGGGGGGTTGTCAGTGTGTGTGTGTGTGTTTGTGTGTCGGTTTGTGTGTGTGTGTGTTTGTGTAGTGTGGGGGGTTGTCAGTGTGTGTGTGTTTGTGTAGTGTGGGGGTTGTCAGTGTGTGTGTGTGTGTGTGTGTGTGTGTGTGTGTGTTTGTGTAGTGTGGGGGTTGTCAGTGTGTGTGTGTGTGTGTGTGTGTGTGTGTGTGTGTGTGTGTGTGTGTGTGTGTGTTTGGGTAGTGTGGGGGGGTTGTCAGTGTGTGTGTGTGTGTGTGTGTGTGTGTGTGTGTGTGTGTGTGTGTGTTTGTGTAGTGTGGGGGGTTGTCAGTGTGTGTGGTGTGTGTGTGTGTGTGTGTGTGTGTGTGTGTGTGTGTTTGTGTAGTGTGGGGGGTTGTCAGTGTGTGTGTGTGTGTGTGTGTGTGTGTGTGTGTGTGTGTGTTTGGGTAGTGTGGGGGGTTGTCAGTGTGTGTGTGTGTGTGTGTGTGTGTGTGTGGTGTGTGTGTGTGTTTGGGTAGTGTGGGGGGGTTGTCAGTGTGTGTGTGTGTGTGTGTGTGTGTGTGTGTGTGTGTGTGTGTGTGTGTGTGTTTGGGTAGTGTGGGGGGTTGTCAGTGTGTGTGTGTGTGTGTGTGTGTGTGTGTGTGTGTGTGTGTGTGTGTGTGTGTTTGGGTAGTGTGGGGGGTTGTCAGTGTGTGTGTGTGTGTGTGTGTGTGTGTGGTGTGTGTGTGTGTGTGTGTGTTTGGGTAGTGTGGGGGGGTTGTCAGTGTGTGTGTGTGTGTCAGGAAACTTATTTACATATTTACCTTCGAAAAATAAGATCTTATTTTTGATGAGTTACTCCTGGCATGAGAGAGAGAGAGAGAGGAGAGAGAGAGAGAGAGAGAGAGAGAGAGAGAGAGAGATCAAACAATCAACCTTCATAATTAGCTTGGTTGGATTCTGAGTAGGGGGGGGGGGGGAGAGTAAGAGTGGGGAGGGTGAGAGTGGGAGAAGCACCTTAATAACTTGACATTAAGTATATGATATTCATGTATACACTCTCTCTCTCTCTCTCTCTCTCTCTCTCTCTCTCTCTCTCTGTGTATCATTTTCTCTCCTAGTTTTTTTTGTCTCCCCCGCCCCCCTCTCCCCCCCTCCCCCTCTCCCCCCTCCTCCCCCCACCCCCCTCCCCCCCTCTCCCCCTCCCCCCTCTCCCCCCCCCCCTCCCCCCATCGTCCCCTCAGGTCTCTCTAATTACTTACCTGCACGGACCTGATGACGAAGTTTGGGGTGGGGGGTGGGGGAGGTGGGTCGCTCAGGTGGGACAGGTAAAGGAGGCACTATACTTGTTGTTGTTGTTGTTATTGCCGTTGTTGTTGTTGTTGTCATGGTTGTTGTTGTTGTTGTTGTAGTTTTTGTTGTTGTTATTAATGTTGTCGTGGTTGTTGTTGTTATCGTGGTTGTTATTGTCGTTGTTGTTGTAGTTTTTGTTGTTGTCGTCGATGTTGTCGTCGTTGTTGTTGTTGTTGTGATGATGATGCTAAATATTGCAAAGTATGTAATAATTCAATTATATTTCTGGCATCAATAATGAGGCCTATATATAATTATTTTCTTGCATCCTACTATATCTTTTTATTATTATTATTATTATTATTATTATTATTATTATTATTATTATTATTATTATTATTATTATTATTATTATTATTATTATTATTATTATTCCTTCACACTTTATTTTTTTTATATAATTCGTTTTGTTTCTACTCTTCTCCTTGACTATCCCGACCTTCCCTACCCTTTACTTTTGTCCTTTCATTAATTTATCGTCAATCTTTCCTCTACCTTCCTTATGTTTCCTCTTTCCTTACTCTCCTTCTCTTATGTTTCCTCCTCCCATCTCCTTTCTTCTTATTTCCTCTCTCCCCCTCCATCCATCCTCTCTCTCTCCCTCCATCCATCCATCCTCTCTCTCTCTCCCTCCCTCCCTCCATCCATCCATCCTCTCTCTCTCTCTCCCTCCCTCCATCCATCCTCTCTCTCTCTCTCCCTCCCTCCATCCATCCTCTCTCTCTCTCCCTCTCTCTCTCCATCCTTCCTAATACCTCTCCTTTCCTTCAGTTTCCTTCCCCTCCTGGAGACAAATTAATCTCTTTAAGCCTCTATCCTTGTTTATCTCAATGAAGTCTCTCTCTATATATTAGATTATTATGCTATGCTGTGTTATAGTGCTGTGTTTTGTTGTGTTATGGTGTTACGTGTCGCTGTGTTTAATTATGTTATGTTAGGCTGTGTTAAAGTTATGGTATTATGTTATGCTGTGTTATGGTGTTATGTTATGCTGTGTTATGGTGTTATGTTATGCTGTGTTAAAGTTATAGTGTTATGTTATGCTGTGTTATGGTGTTATGTTATGCTGTGTTAAAGTTATGGTATTATGTTATGCTGTGTTATGGTGTTATGTTATGCTGTGTTATGGTGCTATGTTATGTTTGATGATATTATAAACAATACATTACTTAACCTTCTCTTTCTCTCACACACACACTCTCCTCTCCCTCTTTCCTTCATCAGTTTTCCTTGTCCACAGGTATTCTCTCTCTCTCTCTCTCTCTCTCTCTCTCTCTCTCTCTCTCTCTCTCTCTCTCTCTCTCTTTACATCAACTTATTTTCCTTTACTTACGTTTTGTACCTACCTACCTACCTACCTACCTACCTACCTACCTACCTACCTATCTACCTACCTATCTACCTACCTATCTACCTACTTATCTACCTACTTACCTCTCTACCTACCTACTTACCTACTTACTGTGCCTACTGCCCCTCCTTCCCCCCCTGCTTGCCTAGCGTGTAGACTATAGAATATTCAGAGGAGTTAGGTGTTCTCTCTCTCTCTCTCTCTCTCTCTCTCTCTCTCTCTCTCTCTCTCTCTCTCTCTCTCTCTCTCATGAGCTAGGTGTTGTCTCCCTCACACACAGGAGCTTGGTGTTATCTCTCTCTCTCTCTCTCTTCTCTCTCTCTCTCTCTCTCTCTCTCTCTCTCTCTCTCATGAGCTAGGTCTTGTCTCCCTCACACACACACACACAGGAGCTAGGTGTTGTCTCCCTTACACACACACACACACACAGAGGAGCTAGGCATTGTCTCTCTTCCTAGCGACCTCAAGTTCTCAATTAGCGACCTCAAGTTCTCAAAGCAGTGTATTGAGGCTGAGAAGAAAGCCCAAAGGATGTTAGGGTACATAAAGCGACAGTTTGGATACCGGAACAAGGAGATAGTACTTTGTCTGTACAATTCCCTTGTCCGACCGCACCTGGAGTATGCAGTCCAGTTTTGGAGTCCTTCTTACCGAAAGGATATCGCGAGATTGGAACGAGTGCAAGCCAGGGCAACCAAACTTATACCCTCTCTTAGACACAAGAGCTATAAAGATCGGTTGGTAGAACTCGACCTGTTCTCTTTGGAAACCCGGAGACTGCGTGGTCAGCTTATCGAAGTGTTTAAAATACTACGAGGCTTTGACAATGTAGACTACAGGGACATTTTCCAACTCAGTGAGGGCACAACCAGGAATCATGGCTACAAACTTGAACTGAAGCGGTACAACCGTGATCTGTGTGGTAAGTTCTTTACATACAGCATCTGCGGTACTTGGAACGCGCTTCCTGCTGATGTGGTCAACAGCAACTCTGTGGACCAGTTCAAGTCCAGATTAGACAAAGTCTTAAATCACCGTCTAGGTGTTTAAGCCCATGTGCGAGTGTTCCTTGATGGTTTCACATGACACATTCGAGGACGGTCGCCTACTCGCCCAAACTAAACCCACAGGCAAGACCAATAAGACTAACAGGTGTTGTCATACAAGGGCAAAAATGAGTCCCGCTCGCGCATGACGTCACGGCGAGTATACACCACAGAACAAGTTGCCAAACAGTGATAAACAGGCTCATTTTCTAGTCAGTTGACAGTAGGTCAAAGGTGATACAGGTCATCTCTCTATAGTGTCCACCAAGTGCCCAGTGTGAAAATGCCATGCAACTGCATGTGCAGTGTGTGGGTGTGATTCTGTAGGAAGAAAGGGTTGCAACATAAAATTTCATGTCTTCCCCACCGATACAGAATCCTGATCTCTTTCTCTTTGTGAGTGTCTTGTCAAGGTAAAGTAAAATGAAAAGCTTAGCAGTCATCTTAACTGTTCGAATTGATGTGCAATTGTAACAGGTTTTGCATACAATAGGGATGAAATTAGACTTGGTGTCCAGTATTTGGGAAGTTTCTGGCAATCACCTATCCCCAGCTACCCCCACATTTCCTCCATCTATTCCCTAGAGACCACGTTTCCTCCACTCCAGGTGATGGATGTTCATAAGTATCTCCCATTTGTTTTAGACTGCAAAACAAGTGTTCTATAACATCCTGATTTAGCCTATGTGTGCGTATATATAAAATGCCATATTTTTCTTTCAGCATTTCATATAGTTTGGGCAAAGATTTGGAATACACAAGTCCTTTTTGAAACTGGTACATATTTTGTTTCACTCCACAAACTTTCATTGACATGGCTGTATCAAGCATATCATGCAAAACTTTGTTTTGTTGCTCCAAATGAAGTCCATAGCCATCCCTAGTGAATTTATTACTGAATGCAAATCTCGAGTTGAATAAATCAAACCAGCTGTCCACTAATCCCTCAGACATACTCGTCGGTCAGCTGACATAAGCAATCATGTACCTCTCCCTGAAGAAATTATTGGGTTTTATGTTAGATGTAGGGTATTCTTCAGGATACGTATATTAAACAGAGAAATGGGTAGCAGCAAAAGAAAGCTAGCAAATAAAGTATGCAAGTCAAAGAAATGAGATGTATGACAATACATGACACTACTGTAATAAATGGCAATATATCAAGTTTGTGTGCAAATTTTATAGTTTACCTTTAACTTGCATGTTCAACTTAGGCTAATTGTGTTTAAACATGGTATGCATGAATGTTCAATGAATGGAAGGGAGATGAAAGGATGGTGAGGGCATATAGTTATCTTTAACTTAACTCCTAATCACCATTAGATCATTCTCATTATAATTTAATCACTTACACTACTCCTCTCACCACCTTTTTCATTTTTCATAATTGCTTCCTAACCTGGGTAATTTCATCTGATGATAACTAGAACAAAACGATAAAAGCCGACAGGATATTGAACAGAGAAAGAAGAAAAAACTTTGTCACGGGATCACGGTATGCCCGCCTGTAGGCGACCTCACTCCCATACCTGTCACCATGTGAGGTGATTGGGGGCAGAGGCTGTGGGGGTTGTGGGGGGGAAATGGAGAGAAAATGGGGGATGAAGTCCACCACGCCATGACGTCACTACAGCTGCGCAGTACCACTGGCTGACAAGACCTGTTAGTCTTATTGGCCTTGCCCACAGGTACCCTCTTTGTATGGATCGTAAGGTCCCCTAGGGTACTTCTTTTCCTTGTAACTCCTTGTAACTCTCTCTCTCACACACACACACAGAGGAGCTAGGTGTTGTCTCTCTCTCTCTCTCTCTCTCTCTCTCTCTCTCTCTCTCTCTCTCTCACAGAGGAGCTATATAAGTGTTGTCTCCCTTACACACACACACACACACACAGAGGAGCTAGGTGTTGTCTCTCTTCCTCACACACACACAAACACATACACACATACAGACATTTAAAGTGTGTAGGTAAAGAAAGTACTTGAAAAATAAACAAGCCTCATAATTATTTAATCAAGAATAAATTAATTAAATGTTGATACTGGAATTACTGTACATAATTATATAAACAAACACAATCTTTTTTCCTTCCTTACTTCGGCTATTCCCATTAGGTGTGGCCACATTGAATTACCTGTCTCTAACTTGTTCTTTCTCCCTCATCTTTCTCCTTCTGCTACCCCCACATCTTCCTTCTTCTGCTTCCCCCACATCTTTCTTCTTCTGCTACCCCCACATCTTCCTTCTTCTGCTACCCCCACGTCTTCTGCTACCCCCACATCTTCCATCTTCTGCTACCCCCTCATCTTTCATCTTCTGCTACCCCCACATCTTCTGCTACCCCCACATCTTCCATCTTCTGCTACCCCCACATCTTCCATCTTCTGCTACCCCCACATCTTTCTTCTTCTGCTACTCCCACATCTTTCTTCTTCTGCTACCCCCACATCTTCCTTCTTCTGCTACACCCACATCTTCCTTCTACTGCTACCCCCTCATCTTTCTTCTTCTGCTACCCCCACATCTTCCTTCTTCTGCTACCCCCACATCTTCCTTCTTCTGCTACCCCCACATCTTCCTTCTTCTGCTACCCCCACATCTTCCTTCTTCTGCTACCCCCACATCTTCCTTCTTCTGCTACCCCCACATCTTTCTTCTTCTGCTACCCCCACATCTTTCTTCTTCTGCTACCCCCACATCTTTCTTCTTCTGCTACCCCCACATCTTCTGCTACCCCCATATCTTCCTTCTTCTGCTACCCCCACATCTTCCATCTTCTGCTACCCCCACATCTTCCTTCTTCTGCTACCCCCACATCTTTCTTCTACTGCTACCCCCACATCCTCCTCCTTCTGCTACCCCCACATCTTCCATCTTCTGCTACCCCCACATCTTCCTTCTTCTGCTACCCCCACATCTTCCATCTTCTGCTACCCCCACATCTTCCTTCTTCTGCTACCCCCACATCTTCCTTCTTCTGCTACCCCCACATCTTCCTTCTTCTGCTACCCCCACATCTTCCTTCTTCTGCTACCCCCACATCTTCCTTCTTCTTCTGTGTCCCCCCACATCTTCTGCTACCCCCACATCTTCCTTCTTCTGCTACCCCCACATCTTTCTTCTTCTGCTACCCCCACATCTTCTGCTACCCCCATATCTTCCTTCTTCTGCTACCCCCACATCTTCCATCTTCTGCTACCCCCACATCTTCCTTCTTCTGCTACCCCCACATCTTTCTTCTACTGCTACCCCCACATCCTCCTCCTTCTGCTACCCCCACATCTTCCATCTTCTGCTACCCCCACATCTTCCTTCTTCTGCTACCCCCACATCTTCCTCCTTCTTCTGCTACCCCCACATCTTCCATCTTCTGCTACCCCCACATCTTACTTCTTCTGCTACCCCCACATCTTTCTTCTTCTGCTACCCCCACATCTTCCTTCTTCTGCTACTCCCACATCTTCCTTCTTCTATAGAATCGTATTTACAGAAAAAATACTGAGTTTGAATCTGATATGTTAATTTCTTGTTTATCCTGGCTGGTATATTACATCATCCGTGTGGCGGGTCTTATGAATATGTTAATAATTGTGGCGGGTGGTGAAGTGGTGTTTACTGGTTGACTGTGTGTCGCATGCAGTCTCTATATCCTGTCTCCTCTCTCTTGTCTCCTCTCTCCTGTCTCTTCTCTTCTGTCTCTTCTCTCTCTTCTCTTCTGTCTCTTCTCTTCTGTCTCCTCTCTCCTGTCTCCTGTCTCTTCTTTTCTGTCTCTTCTCTTCTGTCTTCTGTCTCCTCTCTCCTATCTCCTGTCTCTTCTCTTCTGTCTCCTCTCTCCTGTCTCTTCTCTCTCCTGTCTCCTCTCTCCTCTCTTCTGTCTCTTCTCTCCTGTCTCCTCTCTCCTCTCTCCTCTCTTCTGTCTCTTCTCTCCTGTCTCTTCTCTCCTGTCTCCTCTCTCCTGTCTCTTCTCTTCTGTCTCCTCTCTCTCCTCTCTCCTGTCTCCTCTCTTCTGTCTCCTCTCTCCTGTCTCCTCTCTCCTGTCTCCTCTCTCCTGTCTCCTCTCTCCTGTCTCCTCTCTCCTGTCTCCTGTCTCTTCTCTCCTGTCTCCTCTCTCCTCTCTCCTGTCTCCTGTCTCCTGTCTCTTCTCTCCTGTCTCTTCTCTCCTGTCTCCTCTCTCCTCTCTCTTCTCTTCAGTCTCCTCTCTCCTGTCTCTTCTCTTCTGTCTCCTCTCTCCTCTCTCCTGTCTCCTCTCTCCTCTCTCCTGTCTCTTCTCTCCTCTCTCCTGTCTCTTCTCTCCTGTCTCCTCTCTTCTGTCTCCTCTCTTCTGTCTCCTCTCTCCTGTCTCCTCTCTCCTGTCTCCTCTCTCCTGTCTCCTCTCTCCTGTCTCCTCTCTCCTCTCTCCTCTTCTCTTCTGTCTCTTCTCCTCTCTCCTGTCTCCTCTCTCCTGTCTCCTCTCTCCTATCTCTTCTCTCTCCTGTTTCCTCTCTTCTGACTCCTCTCTTCTGTCTCCTGTCTCCGTTTCAGCCACGTGTGTGTTTCGTCTATTAGTATTATATCAGCAACACAATACACAAACAACACACACACACACACCAGCGTCCACTACCGCTGCACTCCTATTTATACCAGTTTATTTGTCTTTATTTTTCTACCGTCCTCCTGGCGGTAACAGTCTCCATAAATGTTCTTTAAGGTCTTCCCATCTTCCTCCTGCCTGGTAGATCCATTTCTAGCATTATCCTCCTTCCCACACAGTCTTCATCCCTTCTCAGTACATGCCCAAACCACCTCAGTCTCGTCTCTCTAGATTTGTCCCGAAACCTTTGTACAGCCGGTTCCATTGAGGGCCACTGCAGTGTTTTCAGTCTCCCTTTCGCAGACGTGAACCACAACTTTAGTCCGAGACACACATTTGAAGCACTCACAAATACGAGAGAGATGGGAATAGGGGTTGGCAGGCTTGTATGCTGAGTGAAACGAATGATAATGAAATAATAATAATAATCTGTATGTATGGCCCTCACAGCAGTGGAGCCGGCTGTACATGCACTGTCCCTCTAATGTAATCATTTCTAATTTTGTCCAACCTCGTTACTCCCAGTGAAAAACGCAACATCTTCAGTTCTGCCACTTCTAACTCAGCTTCTTGTGTTTTTGTTAATGGTAAGCTTCATAATGTTGTAGAAAGTTGTAAATTAAATGTAGGTACTGAAATAAATACCACAAAAATAAAACGATATACTGTATAAATAACGCAAAAAATACAAGAAATATATTAATAAGATTGTAAAGTACTTGAAAAAAATTACAACCCTAAAATTAATTCAATCAAACGTAGGTGCTGAAATAAATAATGCAAAAATAAATGTTTGTTGAAAAAGAGGGAGGAAAAAATTGGTGTAATCCGTAGATACATGACTGCAACTCTGACCTTAATACTCGTGTGACCTTTGTCCGACCCAGCTGCAGAAAAGTTTAGCTGGGAACGTTGTAAAAGTACCCTTAAACTGAGAGAGAGAGAGAGAGAGAGAGAGAGAGAGAGAGAGAGAGAGAGAGAGAGAGAGAGAGAGGATAGACAAAAGAGGGACATACAGACAGACATACAGATAGATAGATAGGTAGATAGATAGATAGACAGGTATATAGATAGACAGACAGACAGATAAATAAATAGATTGATAGACAGAAAGGAAAGGATAAGACCTAAGTGAGATAGATAGACAGGTATATAGACAGACATACAGACAGATAAATAAATAGATTGATAGACAGAAAGGAAAGAATAAGACCTAAGTGCTGTAAATATTAATGTAAAACGTTAATTAATCTGGCCCATCTTACTTTTATAACTGAACCAATACTATAAGTGAATGTTTACTATCAAAGACAAAACTCGTGAAAACTGGTAAAAATATAATATGGTAGAGAGGTAACCATACTGTGGGCACGAACGAGAGAGAGAGAGAGAGAGAGAGAGAGAGAGGGAGAGAGAGAAGGGGGGGGGGGGTTGGGGTGAATGATTAATAAGTAAAGTTAGAAGGACAATGAGAGAGAGAGAGAGAGAGAGAGAGAGAGAGAGAGACTCTATAATCTACTTCTCTATTATCTATTTCTCTATTAAGGGACCCTGTGATATAGTCGGAAAATTGAAGGGAAATGAGTCCTTCAAATATTGCCACGAAACACACACACCTACAGGGAAGGAAGGAGCGTGTTTCGTGGCATGGTCAGGAGGAATCAGAAGCCTCCAGCAGTTCTCATACACAATCAGATGAGATTCTTTTGCGTGTATAGTGGTGGGTTACTGATTCCTCCAACTAGACTATTATGCCACGAAACAGATCCTTCATTAAAAGAATTACAGACCTTCCAATTCACCAACGCGAGAATCTTCCCCTTCATCCCAAAATAACCTCACTAAAAACGATAACTTTCCACACACAGCGTACGATAACCTTGGCATCTTTTCAAGCGCAGCCTGGATTGTATACAAAAACAATGACGTCATGCGGTGCGAACTTCGGAGTATGTATGTATGTGATATTGAGTTAAATTATTTTGAGCATAATTATGATGAAAAGCAAAGTGGATTTATTAGGTCTGTATAGATTTGTAAGCAGAAGTGCGTTTGTGTGTTAATAAGAGGGAGAGAAGGGTATGAGCCTGGGTATGTATGTGTGGTGGAAAGTGTGTGTAGAGAGAGAGAGAGAGAGAGAGAGAGAGAGAGAGAGAGAGAGAGAGAGAAGGGTATGTGTGTGTGATGGAAAGTGTGTGTATGTGTGGAGAGAGAGAGAATATGTGTGTGTGATGAAAAGCAAGGTGTGGGTGGAGCGAGGAACCTTGAATTCAACAATCACAGATACCACAATTTACTGTTTATTCTCTGCCCTGTTTCTGTAATGTCAAGTATTAGACTATATTTAGCATTTATCCATAACAATAAGAATACCAATATACTTTTCTTACCCACAGATAATCTCAGTCATATTTCAGTCAATATTAATATTCCTAAAACGTCCCCCAAGCATGTACAGTCACTCACCATAATCTCTACCCCATGCCCCTAAGTCCAAGAAACGAGATCTGAAGCAGGTGGTTTCTGGACGACAGCCCACCCAAAGCCTCGAGATCTATTGGTTCGATATAATGGTTTAGGTGAGCTGTCGTCCAGAAACTTCCTGCTGCTTCATAATTATCTCTTGTTTCGCTTGTGTTGTAGTCAGAAAATTGGAGATCAATGAGTCCTTCAAATATTGCCACGAAACACCACCTATATGGAAGGAGCTTGTTTCGTGGCATGGTCAGGAGGAATCAGAAGCCTCACCTATATGGAAGGAGCTTGTTTCGTGGCATGGTCAGGAGGAATCATGCAGAAGCCTCCAATTATTATCATCATACACGAGCACATGTAGGGTCCTAAGTGGGCTCTAGGGATTTGTGGTGCTCGACTGCGTGTATACTGTTTGGAAGGGGTCGTGAAAAATTAGCTTATCAGGCAGCTTTGTTTGGATCATTGAGGTCCGTGGGGGGTTATAAAGACGAGACCAAAAAAAAAAAATGTAGATGTGGTGTATGCCAAGGATAATGCAGTCTGAACCAACGAACCTATAGTGTGTGTGTGTGTACCAAGGAACCTATTGTTTGTGTGTGTGTGTACCAAGGAACCTATAGTGTGTGTGTGTATACGTAACAAGGGACCTATTGTTTGTGTGTGTGTACCAAGGAACTTATTGTGTGTGTGTGTGTGTGTGTGTACCAAGGAACCTATTGTGTGTGTGTGTGTGTGTGTGTGTGTGTACCAAGGAACCTTTTGTGTGTGTGTATACGTACCAAGGGACCTATTGTTTGTGTGTGTGTGTGTACCAAGGAACCTTTTGTGTGTGCGTGTGTGTGTGTCCATCATGAAACCTAATCTATAATGTGTGTGTGTGTCCATCATGGAACCTAATCTATAATGTGTGTGTTTGTACTAAGGAACCTTTTGTGTATGTGTGTGTGTGTGTGTCTGTAACAAGGATGAACAGATGATTAAGCACGAATAGAAGAGTTAACCTGTACCTTGTAATGAAAAGCAAGTAAATACATTGATAAACATAATTTTAGCCTATATAGGACCTATATATAGTAGCCTACACTGTTATAATGGAGAGAGAGAAAGAGAGAGAGAGAGATGTAGTTGCAAGGCATTACACGTTTGTGGTGCCATATTGATCCTGCATTGTTGATGGAAGGCACTGTGTTGTGTGTGTGTGTGTACCAATGAACCTTGTAATAATAATAATAATAAATGGTTTATATATACCAATATACAAATGAACCGTGTGTGTGTATATATACCAATGAACCGTGTGTGTGTGTGTGTACCAATGAACCGTGTGTGTGTGTGTGTACCAATGAGTCGTGTGTGTGTACCAATGAACCTTGTGTGTGTGTACCAATGAACCGTGTGTGTGTATTGGCCTCATGACTGTTTTATGTTTGAACCAACTTAATTAAGGTGATAATTCTGTTTTGGTACATTGGAGTGCCTTGATTCCTCCATCCAAAGTGCATGTGCTAGGAAACAACAGGACCTGGCAGAAGAACAAAAATAATAGTGTTCTGTTGCTTGGAGTAATAGTTTGGAGGATTCGGTTGCTCCAGATTTACCAAACACACAAAACTTCCCCCTTGATTACTACTATATGCTTTTCACGTTATTGTTTCTTGACTAAATATGATATAAGGGGAAAAAAAAACAAAAAAACTATCCCTCCTCCCAGAATACTAACATCTAGCCTTGACGTGTTATGGAGTAATTAATGTATTTTTCATCAATATTATAATAGTAACTGGTAACCGTGACATCATGTGTGTGTGTGTGTGTGTGTGTGTGTGTGTACCAATGAACCGTGTGTGTGTGTGTGTGTGTGTGTGTGTGTGTACCAATGAACCGTGTGTGTGTGTGTACCAATGAACCGTGTGTGTGTGTGTGTGTGTATACCAATAAACCGTGTGTGTGTGTGTGTATACCAATAAACCGTGTGTGTGTAATAGAGAGAGGTTGTATTGTATGTGTGTCATAAAGAGAGGTTGTATTGTATGTGTGTGTGTGTGTGTGTGTAATAGAGAGAGGTTGTATTGTGTGTGTGTGTGTGTGTCATAGAGAGAGGTTGTATTGTATGTGTGTGTGTGTCATAGAGAGGTTGTATTGTGTGTGTTGTGTGTGTGTCATAGAGAGAGGTTGTATTGTATGTGTGTGTGTAATAGAGAGGTTGTATTGTATGTATGTGTGTGTGTCATAGAGAGAGGTTGTATTGTATGTGTGTGTGTAATAGAGAGGTTGTATTGTATGTATGTGTGTGTGTGTGTGTGTCATAGAGAGAGGTTGTATTGTGTGTGTGTGTGTGTGTGTCATAGAGAGAGGTTGTATTGTATGTGTGTGTGTGTGTTATAGAGAGAGGTTGTATTGTATGTGTGTGTGTGTGTTGTGTATGTCATAGAGAGGTTGTATTGTATGTGTATGTATGTGTGTTGTGTATGTCATAGAGAGAGGTTGTATTGTATGTGTGTGTGTTGTGTGTGTCATAGAGAGAGGTTGTATTGTATGTGTGTGTGTGTATGTGTGTGTAATAGAGAGAGGTTGTATTGTATTGTGTGTGTGTATGTATGTGTGTGTGTGTTCAGGAATATCACAACTTCTACTCTAATAACTCCTGTCTCTACCTTCCACTATACTCTTCTATCCTTGCTACTCTTATTACTCTAACTTTTTTTTTACTCCTTACTCTGCCCTCATTACCCCCTACTCTACTTTTCTCTTCTCTTCTCTAACCCCTTCCTCTGCTCTATCCTCTTCAATACCCACTACCCCTACTCTACCCCCTACCCCTACTCAATCCCTACCCCTACTCTTCTCTTCTCTTACTTCCCCTACTCTTATCTTCCTCTTCCCCTACTCTTTCCTTAATCTTTCCCTTACTCTTTTCCTACTTCTCTTACTCTTCCCCTACTCTTCTCTTATCTTACTCTTCCCCTACTCTTCTCTTCCTCTACTCTTCCCCTACTCCCCCTACTCTTCCCCTACTCCATCCTCTTCTCCTACTCTTCCCCTGCTCCATCCTCCCCCTACTCTTCTCTTACTCCCCCTACTCCTCCCCTACTCCATCCTCCCCCTACTCTTCTCTTACTCCCCCTACTCTTCCCCTACTCCATCCTCCCCCTACTCTTCTCTTACTCCCCCTACTCTTCCCCTACTCCATCCTCTCCCTCTTCTCTTACTCCCCCTACTCCATCCTCTCCCTCTTCTCTTACTCCCCCCTACTCCATCCTCTCCCTCTTCTCTTACTCTTCTCTTACTCCCCCTACTCCATCCTCTCCCTCTTCCCCTACTCTTCCCCTACTCCATCCTCTCCCTACTCTTCTCTAACTCCCCCTACTCCATCCTCTCTAATACACTAACAACAACCAATCTATCTTCCCACCTTATAAATAGTAGCGACGACCATGCCGAGGTGCCAAGGTGTAAACATTTTCAACGGAGCCTAACTTGTGGCCAGAGAGAGAGAGAGAGAGAGAGAGAGAGGGAGAGAGAGAGGGAGGGGGAGGGGAGGGGAGGGAGAGAGTGTATATATATAAGGGGTTATTCTAGGCTACTGTACTACATTTGAGAGAGAGAGAGAGAGAGAGAGAGTGTGTGTGTGTGTGTGTGACAGAGAGAGAGAGAGGGGGGTTGGGGTGAATGATTAAGTAAAGAGTTGGAAGGACATTGAGAGAGAGAGAGAGAGAGAGAGAGAGAGAGAATGATTAAGTAATGTTGGAGAGAGAGAGAGAGAGAGAGAGAGAGAGAGAGAGAGAGAGAGAGAGAGAGAGAGAGAGACTAAGTAAAGGTGGAAGGAGAGAGAAAGAGAGTGAGAGAGAGAGAGAGAGAGAAATGCGTCAAGTAAAGGTGGAGAGAGAGAGAGGGAGAAAGAGAGAGAGAGAGTGTGAGAGGAGTGTAATGCGTCATGTGAGTTTTTGCAATGTGGTCTTTGTTGCCTGGCACTAGGGCTTTACTCTCTCTCTCTCCACCTTTACTTGACGCATTATCTTTCTCTCCTTCCACCTTTACTTAACGCATTCTCTCTCTCTCTCTCTCTCTCTCTCTCTCTCTAACCGGCAAGTGGCACACACACACATATTCTACTATACTAAAAATCTCCCTCATTCCATCTTCCCTTCCGTTTATAAAGAGCCATTGTAATGTTATTGTTCTCTCCACCACCACCACTTCAGTACTGTACACATGACTATAATTATACACTGTGTACGTTTATATTATGTACACTCTATGCTCCGTACAACTGTCCTTATACACACACACACACACACACACACACTATCGATGTTACGTTGTTCCTTCAATATCTTCTCATTATAGACACCAATTTTATTATTATTATTATTATTATTATTATTATTATTATTTGTGTGTGTGTGTATGTGTGGCAACTTATATTATATCCATGACATCGTATGAAGTTGTACTGTCTCGAAATAATAATCCTACTTAAATGAAAACAAAACCAACATAACATACCCTTTTATTCCATGGATGCATCATATTAAGGGGACAGTACACTTTTGATATACTGGACTATCTTGATTCCTCCAAAGTATGTCAGGAAACAGCTAGGACCAGATTAAGAAAAATAATGGTGGCCAGTTGCTTCTAATAGTTTGGATGAATCGGTTACTCCAGATTTACCAACGAGATTAACAGCAGGCCTACAGTAAAATGCAGGAGGGAAACACACACACACACACACACACATATAACTTTTCTTCTGACTGTACATACATGGCAGGAAGAGGGAAAAAAATACACACACACACAACTTTTCTTCTGACTGTACATACATGGCAGGAGAGGGAAAAACACACACACACAAAACTTTTCTTCAGACTGTAGCCTACATACGTGGCAGGAGGGGGGAAACACACACACATAACTTTTCTTGTGACTGTACATACATAGCAGGAGAGGGAAAAACACACACACACACACAACTTTTCTTCTGACTGTACATACATGGCAGGAGAGGGAAAAAAAAAAACCACACACACACACACAGGTTCCAACCTTACCCAAAGATCGGTCACTACGAGCTCTGAGCTCATTCCGGGAGGGTAACAGTTGGTGAGCACGTGTCCAGGACGTGATCAAGACCAGGTGAAACAAACACACACAGAACTTTTCTTCTGACTGTACATACGTGGCAGGATGGGGGTACACACACACACACATAACTTTTCTTGTGACTGTACATACATAGCTGTGGGGTATGATGAGGCTCCACCAAGGCCAAGGTTAAGTGGTCAAGCAGCATGCCTTCCGCCTTGTGGTGGTGAGCTGACCGGATCCCTTGGTTGCATTCCCACCAACTGTATTCGAATTAGCAACAGCAAACTACCGTATTATATAATGCTTTCTTTACTCGGGAGGTTTTTTTGTGTGTGTGTGTGTTATGCAGGGTTAATGTGATTTGATATCATACCTTTATATCTAGCGTAATATAACTTAAAATGATGTAATATATGCGTTGTAATGTAATCTGTTCTGTGGTAAATACAATAATGTGTGAGGTGGGTCAGTTGGGAAATATGCGGCCCGCTGCCCTAGCCTAGCCTAGCCTAGCCTTGCCGGCCCCTGCAGGACACCACTACACCCACCACCACCACCACAACCACCACTATTAAAATACACTCCACCACTACACAAACCACCACCACCACTACTATCACAACACACTCCACCATCACTACCAACACGCACAACACTCATTCTACCACACACCACCATCACAACACACTTCACCACCACCACTCATTCCACCACACACCACCATCCATTACAACATATGCATTCCACCACCACCACCACCAGTATCACAACACACTCCACCACCACCATCCAACATTACCCACCACTATCACTACACCCACTCAACCACCACTATCGCAACACACGTACACCCAACCATACCACCACTATCACTATCACAACACGCATTCCACCACTTTCACAACACACACCCAACCATACCACCATCACTACCATAACCACCATAGCATGCACTACACCTCAACCGCAATTAACTTCAACAACACGCTTTCGACAAACCCAACCTAACACACATTATACAAACACCCACAAACACATACAACACCACTAACATACATCACCACTAACATACATCACCACCTACACTCACAAACATCACCACCAACACCCACAAACATCACCACCAACACCCACAACCATCACCACCAACACCCACTACCATCACCACCAACACCCACTACCATCACCACCAACACCCACAACCATCACCACCAACACCCACAAACATCACCACCAACACCCACAAACATCACCACCAACACCCACAAACATCACCACCAACATCCACAAACATACACTCATTGCAGGGTCAACATTACTGCGTACCCACTTACTCTTAGATCACAATTAAAAATATCCGATGGCATCGACATATATACAGTATGACGTCATTCGTTGTTAAATTGCGCATCTAATGACTTTTAAAATTCTCTTCGACGACTTGACGTGTTTAGCCACCATTATTTGTTGTTAATCTGGTGGTCCTGTTCCTTGAGTTAATTTGGAGGAAGCAAGGCACTCCAACAAAAGTATAATATCTCCTTACTTAGTGCCTTTGGGTGTAGTAATATTTCAGTCACTGTCTCCTCTTCCATCACGCCTGCCAGTAGCCAAAATAAAATGCGAAAAACTAAATAAAAAAACGTAATAAATTATACAAAAATGCCAGCCAGCCAGACAGCCCGAGCACTGTTTGTGTTTGCGTCTGTGTCCCTCAGCGGGGTAATCTGCACTGCCCTAATAAATTATATCCTGGCAGTGTGCAACAGTTAATTTTAAACAGAAGAGACAACCACGTTTCATTCACCACCACATAAACTTAAATAATATTAGGCTTATCACTGAATGCTCGTTAATCAAACTCGAATGAACTACGCATTATAATTTAAAGATGCGAATTGGAGTTATCGATTTCTTCAAACTTGCCCTCAAAACATAATAATATACCATTCTATTTTCATATACTAAGATCATCTGTTTGTCTGACACAGGTTGCAGAGAGAGAGAGAGGGTAGTACCGTAGTAGTAGTAGTATGGAGGAATCGGTGAAAAAGATATTGTAGGCAAGTTTGGAGAGAGAGAGAGAGAGAGAGAGAGAGAGAGAGTATGCGTAAGAGGAGAGAGTAGTATGGACTCTATGGAGGAATCGGTGAGAGAGTGTAGTTTGGAGAGAGTGTGATGAGTGAGATTGAGGGACAGACCACCTCACTCACTCACTTCCCATCCCTTCCCCACCCTCCCTCATTCTAGGTAATAATAGCCGTGGAACAAATGGTCATTGTTACCCAAGCCTCTTAAGTAGGGTGATGAATGATGATGGTCCAGTGTGCTAGGCTGTGAAGTGGGGGGGGGGGGGGTGCTTGAGGATAAAGGGTGATGGTGGTAGTAGTAGAAGTGGGTGGTGGTGGTGATGGTAGTAGAAGTGGGTGGTGGTGATAGTGGTAGTAATAGAAGTGGGTGGTGATGGTGCTAGATGGAGCTAGAGGATAAGAAGGTGGTGGTAGTAGAAGTGAGTGGTGGTGATGGTGGTAGCGTTGTGGTGGTGCCGTGGTGGTGATAATGGCAGTTTATATATAAGTGGTGGTGGTTGTGGTGGTAGTAGTAGTGATGATAATGGATGGCACTCATAATAGTCTCATTATTCTGGTTCATGTATGTGGTGTCTGTGCCTCATTATTCAGATGGCTCTCTCATTACTGTGTCTCGTGTGTTTACAGTAATTTACTTGTTGGTTGTCGTTATGATGGTTCATGTTGTATGTGGTTGATGGCCCTTTAGTTTGCACAGACCAGAGAGAGAGAGAGAGTGTGCTCGTGTGTGTGTGTGTGTGTGTGTGCGCAAATACTTTCTTCCCAAGACTGTACGAGGCTCTAGGGGCGGACATGTTTGGGTGAGTGTGACCCAAGGTGTGAAAGTGTATAGTAGAGCCTTGGGTAGGTATCACAAGGTACACTATGATAGGATGTGTCACCCTGCTATAGGATAATTGGATATGCTACTCATTCCTCTAGTGAATGTATACCACGAAACAGATCTATACTTTTGTTTTCAAGGCTAGTGTGTCTCTTTAAGATTAATAGGATGGGAAACTACAAGATAAAGTAATGTAGGGTTATTTATTCCTTATCTTGCTAGAAAGTAGAAACATATTTCCCCAGTTTATGTGGTCTGTTTTGCTGACAAGTTGGAGCAATAAGGTACTGTTTTCGTTATGCTTCTAGTAGTGTTGGTAAATTTGGAGCAAACGAGTCCTCCAAACTATTCCAAGCAACAGCCCAACATTATTTTTATGATTCTGGCTGGTCCCGTTTCCTGGCATACTGGAGAGGAATAAAGGCGCTCTAATGTGTCAAAAGTATAATACTGTTATCCCCTTAAGGTCATAGGATTGAGACTGCTCTGTGCTAACATTAAAAAGAGTTTGTAGTTTTTTTTTTTTTTTTTTTTTTTTTACCCTCTTGTAATGAATTAGACAGACAGCCAACATTATTCACAGCCTCAAGTAGTAGGCCATAATTCACAATGCAGAGTGAGTGAGTCGGCAGGATACATGATTTGCTAAAACTGCACTACTTGATACTGTAGTTGCTATGCATTGACTCTACTTCAATATAGTAAACAGTTGAGTTATACCTATATAAATAAGGTATATCCCCAGGCTCTCTCCATCATTGTATAATTCATAATGGAAAGAGAAAAATAATACAGTAGTGCTAAAGTTTCTGTGCATCATTATCAACATTGAGGATTTGCCGGATACATTGCTCTACAGCAGACATGACTGAAACACTTTGCACACAACTAACGTTAATTAATAAATGTGATAATGAAACGAATAGAGATGTCAGTGGATTTTATTGTGCCACCAATGTACATAAATATAAGAATCACTCCTCACATAATATGCTTGTAAACTCAAGATATAGCATTACAAAGTTGTGAAAAAAAGAGATCATTTTGTTGTTGAAGGTTGATAGAAGTGTTTTCCATAGTCTAATGAAAAAATATATAGTACAAAGATTTTGAGTGGGAACAAGAGTCAATACTGTACTACCTATAAATACATACCATAGTAGTTACTGCATTTTGAAATTAGAGGATGCAAGATGTTTTTTTTTTTCCAATGACGTTTAATTAAGGGGATAAGTACAGTGTTGGTAAATCTGGAGCAACTCGTGATTCCTCCAAACAATTCCAAGCAACAGGCCACCATTAGTTTTGTTCATTTAGTCCTGTTTCCTGGAGGCAGACTTTGGAGGAATTAAGGCACTCTAATGTACCAAAAGTGAACTCACCCCTTAAGTTAATTCCAACTGAAGCAGCATATACTGTACATAAGTTATTACCCTACTGTATTAATAATGAAAAGTACAAAAGCAGGCCTTTCCTGTATTTTGTTCACTTCTGCGACATTGATCAACATTGAGCAATAGACAAAGGCTTCATCATGACTGATACAACAATATAATAATTATGTAGCCTTTATCACATAAGCCACATAATGACACTGGCCACACAACACGTCAACCAAGAGAGATAGCCTAGCAGGGGGTCTGTTTCATGGCAATCTTGAGATTCTTTGTAAGCCCCATCTTTCTTACTGTTTAACTAGTATAATTTTGTTTTGCCGTTTTGCCAATATGAACCATACTCCAGAAAATTAATGGGGTAACATCTGAAATTTAACCATATAAACAGTTAAATTTATGAACTGTTAAGAAATTGTTTATTTAATTGGGTTTGTTGACCGGTGAATGTAAATGAAGTACCATACGTATATAATAAAGTACAGTATTGATCTTCGTGAGGAGGGTGGAGACTATTGTAGGCTCTTAATTAACCACACCATGAAACAGACATCAAGCTTAAGTCGTCACCTCAACGTAACCGACTAAATCACAATTTTGACAAGTTTGCTTGCTGACAGTTGCATACAAAAATACTGTGTCCTCTACGAAATTCAGATACATTCATGAGATGTTGCACAAGGTTCCTACAACACTGCTAAAGAAAACTAAGGTACTGTAATGGAAACTTACATATAATTATTTACCAGGTATGTGTTATATATAATTTCAGAACTGTAAATGGTATTGTACTGCAAACTGTGATGTTCCGCAACTCAACCAAGTTCTTGTGGTTTTGATGCTAATGTATTTCTGTTGACAAAATATCGTATAAAACCTTCCACGTTCAAAGGAGATATTTCTTGCCATTTAGTTTTAAAAATGTTTCTGATTCTGAGAGTCAAGAAAATACAGTAAGTTATTGCAAGTAGGCTAACATATTTTAAAATCCTAAATTTCACACTTCTTTAGATATAACTGAATACCATGATAACATAGCATCCCAACACCCATATTATACATACAATTCAATTAAGGCAAGTCACTTTCGACAGATCAGGAAGAAAGGATGATAAATTTACTTTGACTCGTAGAAAACTCACTGTCTTGGGGGAAATTAACTGGTTGGAAATAAAGTGAAGGCAAAATCTGAAAAGATTGGACCATTGATCACCACAGTGGAGAATACAGAGTTGTGGTAAGGTTATGAGGAAACTTGGAAGAGCATAGAAAGAAGTGACAGGACTGAAGGAAATAAGAGAAAACTGAATGTAAAGATGAAAATAAAAAGATAAGAGAGAAAAGAATTAAAGCGAGGAAGAACAAATAACATATAAAATTTCAATATATGATTGCAGAAAGAAAAGTGTGCAGGAAGCTCGATTGCAGTGGAAAGGAAGGAAAGAGAAAAGGGGGATGTGATGTGTGCTCTAGTTAACTATAGCTATTAATTAATGTGTGATGTAGCGTGAGGATATGTACTGTACACTGGGCTATGTACAAAATATCACATTATATAAACTGCTCTGTTAACACTTGACACAATATAAATCATAACTTATTTTCATGAACAAACAAAAACACGAGAAAGTATTACAAACACAAATACTGTACCTGAATAATTAAACATTGACTGGTTAAGAAAAAAATATACAAGTTTACATCCTATAGCACCAGTTCCTTGACAAAACAAACAAACAAAAAAAAACATAAATTGTACTATATATATAAGATAAAAGAGTAGTCTGGTAGGACTTAATCAACTTTTTACATTATTGATATAGATTGTGTATACGTATACAGTATGTGAGAACTCATACACTATCTTTAAATAATAATAATAATAATATATTGATAATAACACCTGGCCAGACTCAGGAGAATAAAGTACAACACAAGAATGAACTCCAAAAGAAACTATAAAAATTAATTATTATATTCTTAGCTTTCCCTGAACATTGTTGAATAACATATCACACATACACACACACACACACACACACACACATAAATGTATTCTCACATACACTCACAATATTTAGTGCTTAATTCAGAAAATATATAACTGCATTCTGTACTGTACTGTTGTGAGTTGTTGTTGTTGTTGTTAACTTGACATTACACAGTTTATCACAGCCAATTTGTTCTTGTAAAACATTAGATGCCTCCTACAACAGAGCCAGTTTTACATTACTAACCAAAGGCAATTTTTCCAATACAGTACCAATACCGTTGAACCTCTAAAATCCAAACTGACTGGGGTCTGAGGACGAGTCTCAATGTGAGAATACAGTAACATGGAGTTTTTTTTCACATTTTGGGATACTGTATTGTACTGTATACCAATATATAAGTACTGTACCATAAAAGGGAGATTCTTTTTTGGTGATTTTGAATGTCTCTGATTCCTGCACACTATGCCAAGAAACAAATTTCTTATTACTGGTAGTATAATTGTGGAAGGGAGTTTCTTTACTCCTATGGGAACACTCTATACCCTAGCACACATCTTTAGTTGACCATAATGCTCTTTTGCTTAATCATTATGTTACACTGTATGATTAAAATTTCCTGTCAATTCATCTACCAATCATCTTTCTCGTTTCATATGTTACTAGCATTCATTTATAACTCTCCCTCCAACAAGAGAATCTCTCCTTAATCTGGTCTGCTTCTATTTCAGAGTAATTTTCATAGGCTATAGCTCCAAGGTATTGTTTTATTATTGTTTGACATATTTTTTTTATGTGTCCTGTTTCCCTATGACATCAATCACATCACAGGTTTTATCATATATATAATGTAAGTTTAGATTTCAGAGGTGCAACAGTACTTCAAAGGCCATGTATTGTTCAACTGTAAATGCAGGACTAGCCACAAACAGCACCTCAAGACATACATTGTATAATTTTAAAGTTAAATACATTTCACATTCAATATTGTAATAATCAGCTTCGTATAAAGTTAGGTAAATTCATCAATTTATACCCAATAATAAAGTTTCAATAATCACATAATAATTTAAAACTAAAAAATAACGAGCACCTTCACTCTGCTACAAGGTAACCTTAATCAGATTTTTACATACAATATCTTTAATTGAGATTCTCATATGTATTTAAAAAAACGAACAAAAAAAAACATGAATTTATATTATAAGGTACCCAATATAGTGGATAACTTCCATACTGCAAAATCTTTTTCCACCATCTATATAAAATATTTTAATTATTTTTATATAAGCTGTTACAGCCATTACCACTAACTCATTTGTCCATGCACTCATTCATTGTCACTATATACTGTACTGATCAGCCACTCAAAGCATTCAAACAAGGCATTCAAGTGCAATCTAGACAAATTCCTAGTCTTGTGTTTGATACCCATAGCAGTGACGTATAGGCTACAAAGCATCACAGTGCGTCAGGACAAGGTATAAGAAGTCACCAGGAACAAACTTTTCCTGCGTTTCCACTACCTGTTTCATCCTATAAAACTTTATTATATGTAAACTGTAGTGATGCTTTACAAAAAGGAGTTCTTAACCCTCTCATGCATCGTCGACTCTTTGTTACACCCTCATACTGTACATTATTTAAGTGTTTTGTTATTTTATTCCTCTGATACTAATTTATAATATTTGCTGGAACTATATTAACCAGCATGGTGTTTGTTCACATCATTAGTGTCAGTTTATCAATTATGCAAAGAAAACCATGCACGAGGGAATTAAGTTATGAACTTCGGGTGGTATTCAAGAACATTCAAGTTATTGACGACGATGGTATGGTGCCGCTACGATGACTGTTGTTTCTCTATGGAGTCGTTGTACCATATCATTGTCAACACCACGAATGTTCTTGCATATAGCCCTCCTTCATGTAACACCACAGGATGCACACGTCAAGCTCACTTTACATCCACAAGCTAACGAATGAAGCGGTGAGAGCAGAGTCTGGTGGTGCAAGAGGTTTTATTAAGGACCCTGTGATCGTGTATGGGAATTGGAGGCTTCTGATTCCTTCTCACTATGCCACGAAACAAGCTCCTTCCATATAGGTAGTGTTTCGTGACAATATTTGAAGGTCTCCTATACCTCCAATTTCCTGACTACATCACAGGGCCCCTTTTAACTGATCCAAGTGAATAGGGAGGGCAGCCAGCAGTGAACTGGATTTATAATTATACCAGCCTTACTGTAAACCCTTCTCCCCCTACAGTGTTATAATGCATGATGGTACTACACTATTTATTTTCTGTTTAATTCTTTCTGGATGACTGTAAATGTACACAGCTATATTTGTCAAGGCTAACTGTGATGGGCTCACTACCCAATCAAATGCAAGGTATGTAAGGGCCATGTGATAATTTATTCAGCTGTGGACATTATACCATCAGCCAGAAATCAAGCAATTAAGCACCATTCCTGCCAATTCCAAAAATATTTTCTGTACTGTACTGTAGTTCACCTCCTTCCTCTCACACTTCCTTTAGACTAGGTATCAAACATACTGTATATACTGTAGTCATTTTCTCTGCTATTTCCCAAGAAGAATCATGAGAAAATTATAATACAGCAAGGCAATTCCCCAATCTTTGCAGTCACTCTACCTTCCAAAGTACAGTTCTGTATATTTTTAACTGTAATATTTGTCTCCTGAGGGTAAATGGTCACAAATTATATCAACAAAGTCCCTACAATACATGACATCGGATTGGCTGATGCATAAATAGCTCCTTCCTTACCTTTACCTTTGGGTGGTGAAGTTCGACCAATCACAGTTAGCCTGTAATATCAGCTTTGGACTTTTACCACCAGCAAGGAAAAACAAACAATCTTTTAGGTCACACACAGTAAACCATTTTCTGGTGTTGGTTCTTGAGTACTGTACTTGGAAGCTTGTACTGTATTTACATTCACTTCATTACTCACTAAACATCTGCACCTCAACAAGTGTTCATTTAGCTTGTTTCACTTTTAGTCTACACTGTTCAATTATCATGTTTCATTTTAAACGGTAATTTCAGTATATATATATATTGTATATAATAATAAGATTATTGCAGATCTATATACAGTGCAGAGAATTCTGTTCAAGGATAAGTTTACTGAAACTACTACAGCAGCTATGCAGTAGTATATTGTAGCCAAAAATGGGCACTCATGTGTAACAATTTTCATACATATATTATCAAGTACTTACTGTATATGTTATAATCAATGTGAGAGTGGTATTGTTTCCATTAAACTACACTTGGATTCAAATGCTCATAGGTGTATGTTGATTTTGCTTCACGGGCCATTTTGAGCAACATAAATGTTCTCAGCAACAACGAGAGGAAAGTAGACCATTGGCCATAATTATAGTTATATCACTAAGAAGCATTCATTAGGAATATTTGTGGAAAGCTTCATTATCAGTAACAGTGACATGGATTGTTTTCTTTCCTTTTCAATACAGTATCCATGATATTTTCACACACTTGGGATACTGAAAGTTAATACTTTCCTATGTATGATTTATACTTTCTTTTCAGGATTATATATTTCTTCATTTTACAACTGCTCACATATAAACAGAAGCAGCAGCAGATGTAATGGGAGTTTTCTTTGGCTTAGGAGGCAAAAAGTATCAAGCCTTTTCCAACTCCTATATTTCTCCCAATTATTCCACGATGCTGCCTGCATTTGCTTAATTACATACCATTATGTTTATATTATTTCTTAACTTTTTTACAATAACTTTTCTATGGTTTCAACAGTCCTCTCCAGCATCAAAGAATTACTTTAATTTCTTTCTTTAGTCACATTTCACTGTGTTTTCTTGCATTCTTGTAAGCTAGTGAGATTTCTTTAGAAGAGTTTGTGCCTGTCATTTCACATTTGTTGAATTGCCTATAGACCATACAGGCTATCATCCTCAAGATCATTCTTTGAACACGGCTTACACTTGCAGCACAGGAGGCAGGGTCCTACAAACAGGAGAAGTGGGGATGCCATAACTAACAAAAGTCCAAAACCAGCAAATATGCCAATCACCTGAGCACGGTGCCAAAGGACTGAGGCACGACTGTGACCTAGTTTGTTCTTGCATGGTCCTTTGTCATAATGCCGTAACAAAAAGTCATCCTGAAGAAAAGAAGAGAAGAGATAGTTAGTGGTGAAGGCCATGAACGAATGAGCAGATATGTTATGCTTATGGTACAGTATTGTACACACTGTATCTGCATTTAAAATACAGTATTCAACTATCTCCAGTATACTAATAAAGTGACTACAGTACAGTACTGCACAGTACATTATCATCCCCAGTACTGATTTACCCAGTATGTTCCTGGAATTTCCCCCAAAGTCACTGTTTAAACTGTACATTACAAATACTCTACACTTCCTATATACTGTAGTTCAGTACAGTACTGTATATACTCTTAGTTTGCTACATGTACTTACATCAAGTGAAGTTAAGCAGTACCAACAAAAGACATGCTTGCAACGCTTGCACAGCATTTGTGCGCAACCCGCATCCCTCTCTATGGGTACCTTGCAAGATGGACAACGCTTTATGGTGTCATCATACGGCACTGCCTGTTGGGGGAAGAGAAAAAAAGTGCAATTAGTCAAATACGTATCTGATGCACATTGAACTCTCAGATACAAAAATGTGCTGTAGTCAGCTCTGCTGCTTGACTAAGAAAGAATCAAGGACTTTTTAAAATATTTTGTTTCTACTCTAAGACACAGTCCATCTCAAATTTTAATGGGGTTTAATATAGAATACACTTCTAATGCCATGCAACAATATTTAGAAGAGAGGATGGAAAAGTAATGAAATTTCTTAGCAATTCCATCCAGACACCTCTATCAGGGAGTTACCAAGAGGGAAGAAGAACTAAACTAACTGCCTGACTGATCTGATACTATAGATAAATGAATAAATTACCAGTGTCTCAGCAGGATGTGGTAGGCAAGGTGTAGCTGGATGCCAGGGAAGGGAACAGTTAGCACAGAACACTGCTGTACAGGCTTGGCAGGTGGCAGACTGAGGACCTTCGTGTTTGCTGTGCCCCAATTGTACTATGGTTTCACAGCCGGGCATTGGGCACCACACACGCATCGGATCACAGTCAACCTCTGTACACAAAGAAAAGGACACAATACAAACATTATTTGATTGGCAGGCAGAGGGGGATTATATATTGATTGGCAATATATTATACTTAAACACCATTCTCTCTCTTTCAGTTCTATTTCATTTTAAGTTTGTAAGAAACAGTGGCCACCAATTCACCAAAAGCATCATAGTTATACCCATACAGTATTCTTGTATCATGCCTTTACAATATTGGTGTGCTAAGATTTGATTCATACTGCATTGTGGATATTGTACTGCATGTCATTTATACCATATACCCCAGAGGAGAAACAGGAAATAAAGTCACTAAGCTGACCTAAATTGGTCTTGAACTTGAGGTGGAGCTGGTAGAGTTCAGGGCCCGCCAAAATCTGCAGCTCGTCCAAACCCAACTCTCCCTGACAGTCACAGTTGGCGTCAGGACACTGGATGTTGTAGTCACCTTCACGGATTTTGAGGGCCACGTACACCGACATGCACTGCAATCCAGGGCAGGGACAGGGAGACGTGAGTAACGAGTTAATACAGGAAGATATACAGTACTACACATTTGTAGCACACATCATGTGACAATGAATATTAAAGATTTACTGTACAATGCAAAAATAATTATAGTAACAAATAACAAGATGAAAGATGAAACAAGATGTAGGAACAGAGAAGTATTGAAAACGACAATAAATTAATCATGTAGTTTTTCAAATGACAAAGTGCCAGCGTGATGAGATACAAGCAACCACCGTGCAAGCAACACAATACAGTACTGAACTCACGTATTTGCAGAAGCGACAGAGGCACTGCTGGAGCTGGTACATTTCCTTAATGGAGACATCAGAGAGGCAGAGTTTGCAGAATACTGTGTCCTGGCCACCTTTAGAGGTGATGGAGGCAGTGGAGGCACAACGAGAGCAGCCACCGCCCTCACCCTCTACAAAACTTGCGTCTCGTGCAGAAGGTGATCTTGGTAGGCCCAACTTGGAAGCGAATACAGCAGATTTAGAAGGAGACATACGGCGTAAAAAATCCAGTTTACTTCCCTTCTTCTCTCGTGCTAGTCTGGTTTGTGGGGCGCCTGACGATGACAATGCCAGCACCGTGTGACACTTGCGCAGGAGAGGTTCTGGTGATGTTGTCTCCCCATACTGGCCCAAACTACGAAGGGAAGTGTCCCGTGGCAGCTCCCGACGCTCTCGCCCACGATTGCCACCACTAGAGCGAAAGAGAGACTTCATTCGTGGCATGATGAGTTGCGATTGGGACTTATTGAGGCGTCGTGAAGGGTTGAAGAGTTTGATAGCAGTGGGCGACGTCACTGATCGACTGAATGATACTGCATCACTCACTGGCCGTCCTTGTGACCCTAAGAGTGTTTGTGGAGTTGAAGCAGGCTGTACTGAAGTAACCAATGGCTGAGGAGAGGTTGGTTGAGGCTGCTGAGGTGCAACGGGGGTCACTTGTCTGGCATACACCAAGACTGGCTGGGAGGAAGGCTGAGACACAGGCTGCTGGGGCTGTGATAGTGTAGGCTGAGACACAGGCTGGGGTTCAATTTTATTAGGTTTAAGAGAGAACTGCTGGGATGCTGGCTGTGGTTGGTGTGACTGCAGTGGGTGGAGAGGGGCAGGCGCACAGGCACCGTAAGGTCGAGGTGGGACAGCACGGGCTAGGAAGGCTGCCCAACGGCTCTCTTGTGTCTGGTCAGGTGGGAAAGAATTGCGATTGTTCTGTCGTCGTGGGCGGGTGAGGGGGTGATGCCGTGGGGAGGGGGGTGCGGGAGATGGGGGGCAAGGCAGCAGCAGAGGGATGGTGCTCATGGTGACGACGTCCCCGCCTTGCTCATATGCCCACCCTGTAACACACACAGAAATCACATAATCAAACACTATTTTTTACAATTATTTTGGGATGCATAATCTGGAAGAAATACAAAGTTGGATTGTTTACAGTAAGAATATCTATCACCTTTGATCTCTGCTGTATATGACATCACACCGTATCATTCTTAGGGTATTTTTCACATTTTTAAAAGAAAATACAATTAAGGTCCTACAGCACATAACAACATCTTGGCAAGCAGTCATGACTCCACACAATAACCTCCAAACATTTACAATTCTAATATAAGACTAAGTAAGACGCTGAATACTTAAGTCAACCAACAACTAAAAGATGCACCTAAACCTGGGATATGTTTTTCATCTCATAGTTTACAAAATTTATATTAGATAACATTAATGTAAATTCCATAGCACATACTTCTGTACTGTTTTCAAAAGAACAAGTCTTTATTTTTTAATTTTAAACTATTTTTTCCCCTTTATTCCTGAGCACATTACTGAAAGAAAATTGCTCACCTTGTACCGGCATTTATTACCTTCCTAAACTAATAAACTACGCTACCCTGACCTGACTTAACCCAAGCTAATCTAACCGAGCTGCTGTACTGTGTTTATCTTTTTTCTCAACCGAGGTCTTCCTCTTCATCTCGACGTTCTCCCTCATTCATTCAGTCCCTCGTGCGACTGCTCCTCTGTTCATCCTTCTCCTCCTCCTCCTCTCTCTCTCTCTTAGCAAAGGCGTGCTCACACATTAAAGGAGGTTCTGGGGTCGGGGGACGGGAAATTAATTGAACATGAAGAAAAATAGACTGATTTAGGCCTGGGGGATCCTACTGCAAGAAGGGTAAGGAGATAAATGGGAGGGACAGCAAACAAGAAGGAAACAGGAGAGGAATGACAGACGAAGAACTGAAAGGGAGCGACTCAGGATCAAAGGGGCGCCAAAACCCCTAAGAAGAAAAATATAGAAGTAAAAGATGGAAGTATATCAGGAAAAGGTCATGGTAGGGCAAGCGGGTAAGGAGAGAGGATCTGTTGGTTGCTGGGCCAGAGGGAGTGGTGACGCAGCTGATCTCATCAAAACACTCGTACACACACAACTTCACACTCATTAACCAGTAATTTGTAACCATGTAATTCACTTTTGTTGCATTGGAGTGCCTTGATTCCTCCAAAGTATACCAGGAAACAGGACCAGATGAACAAAAATAATGGTGTTCTGTTGCTTGGAATAGTTTGGAAGATTCAGATACTCCAGATTTACCAACACAAAATTTTCCCATTAACATAGACTAACGATTACTCATTTTTCGTTGCAGGCAAGTGAATGTTTAGGACAATAGGATCTTGTACTCTAAGAAAGGGACTGACAGCACGAAGAAAATGAGGGACAGCTGATAAGACGAAAAGGATGGGCTAGGGTTCAAAATGGTGCCAAAACCCTTGAAGTATTGTTCACTCCTTTACAGGCAATACTCCCCCCTACGAGTTACAGGCAAGTGAAGTTCATTAAAACACACACACACACCTCCAACAACTTCCCTCCCCAGAAGGTCACACACACACACACACACACACATCTCCAGCAACAACTCCCCCCCCCCCTCCCCCAGCAGGTCTCTCTCTCTCTCTCTCTCACACACACACACACACAATCAACAACAACTCCCCTCCCCAGCAGGTCACACACACACACACACACACAATCAACAACAACAACTCCCCTCCCCAGCAGGTCTCACACACACACACACACACACATCTCCAGCAACAACAACTCCCCCCCTCCTCCAGCAGGTCTCTCTCACACACACACACACACACACACACACACACACACACACACACACACAATCAACAACAACAACAACAACTCCCCTCCCCAGCAGGTCACACACACACACACACACACATCTCCAGCAACAACAACAACTACTCCTCTCCCCAGCAGGTCATCTCTCCCTCACACGTCAACAAGTTTTTGCCTCGTGACGTCACAGAGGAAGGCGAGTGACGGTGAATACAAGTGCGTCACTCTGAGCTGCCCCTGGAGGAATACAAGAGGGATCTGTGTGTGTGTGTGTGTGTGTGTGTGGAGGGGTTTGATACATCCTTCTCCGGCAACTAAGCCTACACAACGTTCTCTCTCTCTCTCTCTCTCTCTCTCTCTGCAAAGATGTGGGTAATTTAAGGGTTTGGTGCTTTGGGCGCTCTCCACCACCTGTTAGACGTGTGTGTGTGTGTGTGTGTGTTGGCTAGCTACGAGGACATTCTCACGTCCACTCTGACAACCCCAACCAACCCTTGCAAAACAATGAAGAGTACCTGTCACATTTAAATAATATATACTTGATGTTTGTCCACGTGAGGCAAAGGAGTGTATGAGGCAAGAGAGATTAGCTAGTGTGTTAAGACAGACAAGGACAGTGAGTGACGCAAGTGTAGTTTGGACAGGAGTGATGAGGGAGGGTGTGAGGCAAGAGTACCAACCGGCAGTTTATATGAGGGTAATTCACTTTTGTTACATTGTAGTGCCTTTATTCCTCCAAAGTATGCCAGGAAACAGGACCAGATGAACAAAAATAATGGTGTTCTGTTACTTGGAATAGTTTGAAGGAATCATTTGCTCCAGATTTGCCAACACTGCACTTCCCCCTTAACGCAGGCGTGAGGCAAGAGTGGAAGAGATATATGGTTGAGGAAAAAGGGAATGAAGAAAGGGGGTCGAATAATGCACGGTGATTCAGGAAAGAGAAGAGGTTAATGTACGAAGATTGAGAAACAGGAACATGGGTGAGGAGGAGAAGGAGAGAGAGCCAAAAAAAAGAAGGAAGAAGAGGAAGGGCCAAAAGAGAGAGGGGAGAAGAGGAAGGGCCAAAAGAGAGAGGGGAGAAGAGGAAGGGCCAAAAGAGAGAGGGGAGAAGAGGAAGGGCCAAAAGAGAGAGGGGAGAAGAGGAAGAGCCAAAAGAGAGAGAGACAAGAAGAGGTACTGTATATATGTATGTATGAAGTATGTATGTACGGTAGGAGAGGAGGTGGGTAACCTGTGAATTAAGGTCAAGTTGGCTCGTTGGTCCAGGTGTCCGTAATTACAAGGTCTGGCTGTAACTCGAGAGGATCAAGTGAGGGATAATGAGGTTGGTCATTTTCCCCACCAGTGACCCAAAGATAAGAACCACGAGGAGGAGGAGGAGTAGAAGGAAAAGGAGTAATAGTATAAGTAGGAGTAGTAGGATGAGGAGGATTAATAGTAGTAGTAGTAGTAGTAGGAAGAGAAAACTGAATTAAAAGACGAAGAGGAAACGGAACATAGAGAAAAAATAATTAAAAGACAGATGAGAAATGGGAAAATATTTAACGAGATGATGAATATGTAATGCTGAGTATAAAGAGAAGGGAGAAATAATTGAGGAGAAAAGAGGTGGGAAAGTGTGTGTGTGTGTGTGTGATACCGTACACAAACAAATGGACCAAACAAAATACCACCACCTCCTCCTCCTTCAGAACTTCCCTTTCCTCATACCTCACCCTCCTCTTTCCTCATCTTCACTCTCCTCTTTCCTCATCCTCACCCTCCTCTTTCCTCATCCTCACCCTCCTCCTTCCTTCACTCTCACCCTCCTCTTTCCTCATCTTCACTCTCCTCTTTCCTCCTCCCCTACCCTCACCCTCCTCTTTCCTCATACTTCCCCTTCCCACATCGGCATAGCAACTACCCTGAACATTCAATTAGGCTAGGCTACATATATCCTACTTCACACGACTTGAGGAAACATGTGGAAGGATGTGGAAGTGCTTGCTTTATAATTATGTGTGTGTATGCGTTCGTTTTATGTGTGTATTTGCTTGTTTAATAATTGTGTGTGTGTGTGTGTGTGTGTTTTATAATTATGTGTCGGTGTATGTGTGTATTTGCTTGTTTAATAATTGTGTGTGTGTTTTATAATTGTATGTTGTATCTACGTGTTTGTTTCATAATGTGTAAGTGTATGTGTTTATTTCATGTTTAAGTGTTAGTGCTTATCTTATGTGTAGGCCTATGTGTGTTTGTGTTTGTATGTGTGGGATGGGTGTACAGCCACAATCAAATATCCACCGAACTTTCCTTCCATGGTAATAAATATCTTGGTAATAAATAACAACACGTGTATGATTTTGCAGCACCTCATAAGTATAATTGAGGGGGTCGAGTTGATATAAGGTGTTGTATGATTATATTTTGATATGATACTGATTTATTTACACGATGGAAGGAAAGTGTCGGTGGATATTTGATTGTAACTGTACATGGACATAGGCTGCATGTGATTGTAAAGTGAGAACATATAATTGTGTGTGTGTGTTATGAAAGGAAAAAGAGACTGTAACATTAAGCTAACATTAGATTAATAAAGTAAAAAAAAAAAACTAAAATAAATAGACCATGAGACACTGAGAAAGACTAAATGCCAGGCCAGGATAAGATGATGAGGCGAGCAAGGATGGGAAGAGACGATTAATTAAGGGACTCTGTGATGTAGTAAAAAAAAATGGAGATAAACGAGTCCTTCAAATATTACCACGAAACACCACCTATACGGAAGGAGCTTGTTTTGTGGCATAGTCAAGAGAAATCAGAGCCTCCAATTTTCATACACGAACTTCTTTTTGGTAACTGAAGTACTCTTGAATCCTCCAAACTATAAACACGAATCTAATCCCCGTATTAGTAACATTGGGGTGATTTGTTTCCTGGAATTGACCTAGGCTAGTTTGGAGGATTCAGTAGCCCTTCTAATTTACCATAAAGAGATGTTTTCCTTAATTAAATCATTACAGTATGTAGAAAACACCTTCATACACTCCCACATTGGCATTTGAGACTTTCAGGGGGTAGGCCAAATATTTATTTAATTTAGTTATGTACAGTTGAGCAAGTAGAAAGTGCAAGAAAAATTTGGCTGTATAAGGCAACATCTGGCAGTTCTCTGTAGTAAAATACCTCGTATATTTATGAATGAATAACTGGGAATCCAATATCCCCAACCTTCTTTCCCCCACCTTTACTACTTTACAAGAAGAAGAGAATCCAAAGCCAGTGTAAGGTAGAACGTGATTGGCTAAACTTTGAGTGGTGGTGAAGATGATGCCATATACAGCCAGATTTTACTTGCACTTTCTACTTGCTCAACTGAACATTAGAACACTTTGATTACTCCACTGTATATATTATTATGATGTCAGTAAACAGGACCAGATTTATTAACAACACAGATAATGGGGATCCGCTGCTTGGAATAGTGTGCAAGAATCAGCAAAAAACAAACACACACACACACACAAACCAGAAAGGCAGAAATGTCCCGGATCCCGAGTGAATTCAATTTCCTGTTTCGTCGCTAAAAATAACAGCAGGAATACTTGAGGAATGGGAAAAGTTTGGATAATGGTGTGGCACGTGTGTATGTATGTATGTATGTGAACCAAACAAGTCAGTCAGTCAGCCAGTCACCAGGGACAACCACTATTTATTTACCATGCCTATATCATCACGTTCCCCCAACCCAACCCCAGTCTATACCCACGTGTGCAGGCACTTTTTTCTTTATAGGATTGCCTAGGATTACGTATGTATGTGAACCAGTCAGTCGGCAGGGACAACCACTATTTATTTATCATACTTATATCATCACGTTCCCCCAACAATCCAACCCCAGTCTATCCCCACGTGTGTAGGCACTTTTTTCTTTATAGTATAGGTTTATGTACGTATGTAAACCAGTCAGTCAGTCAGTCAGATACCAGGGACAACCACTATTTATTTATCATACTTATATCATCACGTTCCCCCAACAATCCAACCCCAGTCTATCCCCACGTATACAGGCACTTTTTTTGTTATAGGATAGGTTCATGTACAACAACAATGACATAGACTGTGCCGCCAGAGCCTAGCCTAATCTCAGCTTCTACACCAGAGTCACACCGACATGTGATCTATCTGTAGGCTTTGGTCAGAAAATTGGAAGTTAGCGAGTCCTTCAAACTTTGCCACGAAACACCACCCATAATGTAGGAGGTTATTTTGTGGCATAGGCTTGTCAGGAGGAATCAGAAGCCACCAGGTTTTATATATGATCATAGGGTCTTTAATTAAGGGACAAGGTATTAGGCTACAGTGTTGGTAAATCTGGAGCAACTGCTGATTCTTCCAAATTATTACAAGCATCAGGTGACCAATATTATTCTTAACCTATAGTCCTGTTTCCTGGCATACTTCGGAGGAATCAAGGCGCTCCAATGTACCATAAGTGTATTTTACTCCCTTAATCTGGCTGGGGTGTTGCACAATTATCAAAGTTGCGCTGTCACCCAAGCTGCGCAGTTACCACTTTACAATGTAGTCAACACACACAAACACACATACACGTGCATCCAATACTCTATCATTGCAAGGAGAATTACGAGTATTAGACGAGTACAGCTGATTCCTCTAATGAGTAGCTTACCTCATAATGTTCTGACAAAATTACTAGTTGGCTAGCGTAACCTAATCCCTTAAAGTGTTTCAACCATCTGTGTGAAATGTAGTGAAGAATGTAGTAGTGGAAGTAGAACGCAGTTATAGTGTAGTGCAATGCAGTTTGGTGTAGAGAAAAATGTAATGATGAGCAAATTTAATGTAGAAGTAAATAGTAGAGTGGTGGAAATGCAGTAGTGTTTTGAGTAGTGTAGTGGTCTCAATGTAGTAGTAGTAGTAGTCGTGGTGGTGGTGTACCTTGTGTCTACCTTCTTGCCCTGACCTAAGATTGACAAGACCCTGACCTAACCCACACAACACGTCAGGCACAGCTCATGTCATATCAGGGAAGACGATTGATATACCTTTCTAGTTGACATCCAGTATGGTACACAATAACAACATATACACGTCACATAAGAATACATTGCCACAGGAAAAAAAAATGCAGTAGGCCTATTCTGTATATATAAAGCTACACATAATGTAAACAAACGTAGCACTACCATTGTAAAAAAACTAAATCTATAGTGTAATATAAAGGGTAGAATGTAATATTTAGAGCAGAATGCGAGTAAATGACAATATCCTACTCATTTTTTTTTACTAAGGCACAGCATATTTAGTTTGTGATGCCTGGGTATGTGGGATGAAAAGATAAACCCAATCCCAAAAGTGTGTTCTGATGGAAGACATTTATTTATTATTTTATTTTATTCAATTTTATTTTATCTCATCTATTTTATTTTTTGTTTTGGACATAGTGACAACAATAGCATGATGTCGTTCATTGCTAGGTATTATACCGATTACGCCATACAGACCATGTTAGCCTAGCTCATTGAGGCCACACGAGGTTTAGTATCGAACACGTGCCCTTCGAACACGAGGCCACTACAAAGCTATCACACTACCCTATACACCTACCCTGTACACCTACCCTGTACAGCCAAGGCAAAGAAGTTAACCTAGCCTACACCCGAAAGTGACACTCCCATATCTCTGTATCCATTTGTATCTAGGCCTCAGAAAATATGACTTGGAAAAACACAAACATGCATCCGAATGGTATTGTTATAATTATAAAGTGACTTCGAACACCACCAATGCATCCGAATTAGTGTTCTTTTATAATGAAGTGCCTTTGAACACAACAAAATGAATCAGAATGGTAGTATTTTTGTTTTAAAGTCAATTGGAACGACTACAAACACATGCAGGCGTCAAAGCGAACACACTTGGAGGATTATACCAGGCAGCAGGAGTAAAGCACCTCGTCTTCTCTCCCCTCAATAGAACCCAATGAGGACAAACAGCTCGCGTCACCCACCACCCATTGCCACAATCAACCCCGACACACACACAGAGTTTCTTTGATGGTTCGCCCAGCTGACATTCCAGAGAGAGAGAGAGAGAGAGAGAGAGAGAGAGATGTGAGCGTGTGTATGTGCGAGTTGAAGAGGAAGAAAGATGACCTCGCAAGATTTGAAAGAGAGTGGATCGGATTTAGAGGGGCGCCCAAATATTTACAATACTACCTACATCACCTCAAGCAATATACCTCTCCCCCGTACTGAGAGAGAGAGAGAGAGAGAGAGAGAGAGAGAGAGAGAGAATCAGTGACATTGCTCCATCAAAATGTAACAAGTTGTAATGGAGTAAGATTGAGGCGCGTCAGGTCTGGTTACCGCCCTCCCCATCACCTTCAATAACAGTGACACACACACACATATGGCCCTTAGTTGCTCCCCTCACCACGCTACCACCGACAACACCTGCCACATTTCAGCCAACACGCCTTGTCCCCACGCCATCACCTCAACCTTGCTTCCACCACACACACACCATCATCTGCCACTTGCCCCCTCGACTTGTTCCACGCTATCTGCCTTTACCTCGACAAGAAGTGTAGACTAGTAATTTCTACAAACTCTCCCACAAAACTAATTCCTTAGCCTGGGTTATCCTGAGACTGTTTCTTGGCTGATACAGTTGGGAGGAATCAGTAACCACCAATTTACCTACTAATATATCACCCCCTCCAAGCAAGCAAACAAACACCTCTTTCACTTCTTTCTCCTCCTCCTCCTCCTCCCGTAAAACACCAATAAAGGTCAAGGTGGAGAATGACTACATATTATAATAACGTTCTCTAGTGGTTAATGACAAGGTTTTCTCTCACGATGCTAACAAAAACCAAAGGTATAAAGAAGCCACGTAACACAGGCAGTAAAGAGGCAACAATTTACACAAATTAACGCTCGTGTGTGTCTGTGTGTGTGTGTACGAAGAGAGAACACACACATATGATGAAGTTGGGTAAGTAATGAGAGCAAGATATTTTATGTGGGTGATTATTATTTCAGTTTTTAGGTTAACACATACATCTAGAGGCCATTTAAAATGCACGAGTATTCAGCCATGATTTTAAAGTTCATAATACAACGATTCATAAGTGTAAATTAGACCTTACTGATGAGACGCACATCAAATTCACACGTGCAAGAGAAAGTTTAGGGCGGGAGGAAGCCGGGAGAAATGGAGAGATAAGAGGGGGAGGAGAGATAGAGAGAGAGAGATTGAAGATGAGGGGAAAGGGAAACGAAGAGATAGGATGGCATGATGATGTAAGCTATAGGGAGAAGAGATGGAAGGATTGAAAGACGAAGGGAAATGGGAGATAGGGGAAAGGAATGGAGAGAGAAACTATTAACCATCACAATGAGTCAGAGAGGGGAGGGAAGGAGGGGAAACTGTCTATATAGTCTTCACGAGGGGAAGAAGAGGAGGCAGTGAGTTCCCCCATTCAAATTACACTGATATCATTGTTGGAAGTATCTGGCAACTGATTCTCTCAATTCAACATTCTTATTATATTTGTGTTATTAGGCTAACCTATCTGTATGAACTATTGTTTCTCTATCGGTTATTGTTATTTTTTAGTGTTTTGGTAACGAATTCATTGTGTGGGTAAAGAAATTATTGTGTGGGTAAGGAAATTAATGTATAGATAACGAAATTAATGTCTAGGTAACGAAATTAATGTCTGGGTAACGATTTTCATGTCTGGGTAATGAAATTAATGTCTGGTTAACGAAATTAATGTCTAGATAACGAAATCAATGTCTAGGTAACGATATTAATGTCTGGTTAACGAAATTATTGTCTAGGTAACGAAATTAATGTCTGGGTAACGAAATTAATGTCTAGGTAACTAAATTAATGTCTATGTAACTAAATTAATGTCTAGATAACGAAATTAATGTCTGGATAACGAAATTTATGTCTGGTTAACGAAATTATTGACCAGTAACGAAATTGTCACCGTGTGTGCGTGTGTGTGTGTTAGGCTACGTGGTCCGTCTATTATAATTATAATTATTCCGGTGATTATACAGAGCCAGGCAGCTGACCTTGACCTTTTAAGTCGTGTAACCTCGGGGTTATAAATAACATAATGTATGAGCTTAATTATTATTTCATCATCTCGACTAAGTAATGTAGTAAATTCTCTCTCTCTCTCTCTCTCTCTCTCTCTCTCTCTCCTAAATTTGCACAGAGGCAACAAATGGTGTGCTAAGTGGCCATGGTGTGTGTGTGTGTGTGTGTGTGTGTGATCCACGTGGCCTGAGTGTTAATATTGTCAAGCGAAGGTCACACCGTCACACACGTACACAGCATCTCTCTCTCACTCACTCACTCACTCACTATCCACATACACGTACTCATCCTCTCACTCACCATTCACAACATGTACACAGCCTCTTACCATTCACACACACACAGCCCCTCCACCCTCTCTCTTTCACACACACACACACACACACACACACACACACACAGCCTCATCTTCCATGATCGCCTGTGTGGGGAGTGAGGCACGTGTGAGAGACCTAAGGACTAACCTACCCCTGTGAGTTCCTGGGAAGTCTATTGCTGTTACCAGGTCAGCAGGGGGATGAAAAAAATAGAATAAAATTAATAATGATAATAAACTGTAATAAGCATCCACTCATATACTAATAACAACCTAACCAACTATACACCATCCATTAATAATCATATATAAAAACTATTCTAAACTAACTAACTAAACAACTATACGCCAAACACTTTAACCACCAAGGATCCAGTATGATCATGTAAGAGACTTGGTGGCTTCTGATTCCTCCTGACTAGCCTATGCCACGAAACAAGCTCTTTCTATACAGATGGTGTTTCGTGGCAATGTTTGAAGGACTCATTTATCTCCAATATTCTGGCTACACCACAGGGTCCCTTAATCTACCAAACTATACTTAATCTCTAATCCCATCCGCACCCTGTTATTAATATTATCCTACATAGCCTAGCCTAGCCTACGTGATTACTCTCTGACCTCCTTACCCTCCCTCGCATAGAAAGTGTTTAATTAAAAGGGTATTATACTTTTGGTGCATTAAAGCGCCTTGATGCCTCCAAAATATGCCAGGGAATAGGATCTAAATCGCTAAAAATAATGGTGTTCTGTTACTTGGAATAGGCTAGTCGGGAGGAATCAAGTTATTAGGCTACTCCAGATTTACCAACACTGTATTATATTCTTTCCAATTAAGGGGATAGTATAAATTTGGTACATTAGAGTGCACTGATTCCTCCAAAGTATGCCAGGGAACAAGATCAAAATGAAAGATGAAAAAAAAAAAAAAACATATATAATGGTGTCATGTCGCCTGGAATAGTTTGGAGGAATCATTAGCTAGGATACTCCACATTTACCAACACTGTATTCTCCCCTTACTAAACTGAGCCTGTGTGTAGCGTGTATGTAGTGTATTATGTGTGTAGTAAGTAATAAAAAAATGACTCGTCCCTCTCTCCTTCAAGTAGGTCGACACAACACTTATTATAATTATTATCCTCTCTGACCCCTTGGCTGTTTTTGCTTCTCTCTAGTAGCCTACCAAGTTGTTTTTCTTCTCCATGACCCTTACTCCAGTTGGTTTCTTCTTTTTCTCCCTGACTTCAAGATACTTTTTTTTTCTCCCTGACCCTTGTTACAGCTACTTTTCTACTCTCTGACCCCTTGGCTGTTTTTTCTTGCTATTATTTTTTTCTTCTCCCTGACCCCAAGCTATGTTTCTTTTTCTCTCTAACCTAAGGTGGTTTTTCTTCATCTCCCTAACCCCTACCGTAAGGATAGCTGTTTTTTTGTTTCTCACGCTTGTTATCAAGACTTATAATATAAACTTCACACTCTTTCACATACGTCTAATTAAATACAAACTAGAACATTAAACAAGAGTCATCCTATTTAATCACACAATTCTAACATGCAGCTAAAGTCCATTCACAAACAACATAATAATAATAGGCTATACAGTTTATGTAGCATTAAAGCACTTGACAAACGAAAGAACCAAAGACAACATGTATTAAGTTTATGTAGCCTTGAATTCAGACAACATAATAATATAATTTAAGCAACACTAAAGCACATGACAAACGAACCACTGAAATACATGTTGTTGTTGTCGTCGTCACAGACATCACAAATGCCTTAAAATATGCAGAGAGAATTATTTGCATCACACACAGTATATTATTAGACCTATAAACACTGGTATATACAAAAGGCTCACACATTCAGTTTAACAAGTTAGAGCTGATTAGGCTGCAGTCGTGTTTACCATTTCCCAGTGCCTTGTTATCCGTTCTAATGAAACTGCTACCTACCAGCACAAAGTGGATGTAATTAATTTGTACCACCACTCAACACACTGCAATATATCAGAGAGAGAGAGAGAGAGAGAGAGAGAGAGAGAGAGAGAGAGAGAGAGAGAGAGAGAGAGAGAGAGAGATGGGAGGGAAAAAGAAAGCAAGAAAAAGCATGGAAGAGGGAAAAGAAAACAAAGGAGAGAGAGAGAGAGAGAGAGAGAGAGAGAGAGAGAGCAGTATGATCTGGTTAATACTGGTACAATCCGGCAGATCTGTTACCATAATGTTGACTTTACTGCTTCTCGAGATGCTATAAACATTATCCACCACCACCACACTGCAATCATCACCATTCCCCCTCCCCTCTCTCTCATCACATGCATACTATAAATATAAATATAAGCGAATTACCAACCACCCAGTCCATCTCCTGTAGCAAGCACATCAATCATTACACTCCTTGCAACTCTCTCTCTCTATTTCTCTCTCTCTCTCTACAATATTTTTCGTCTTCATTTATTTCTCTCCGTTTTTTTTTTTTTTTTACATTTCTCTAATCCTATTGCCCACATATTCCTCCGTTTTCATATTCTCCCTCCCATTCCTTTTTCTCCTCTTCTAATACCATACATTAAAGCCACTTCCCAACTTCTCAACTCTCTCTCTATTATTCTCAGACAATGACTATAAGAATCTCCAGGTAACCTATTGAGCAGGGCAGGAAAAGAAGAGGCCTTTAGAATCTCCCACTCGACCTCCCACTAACCAACCAACCTAAACCTACCAACCTCCACCTACCAACCAACCTCAACCAACCAAGAAGGCATAAAATGTTGTCTCAGAATATTAATAGAAGCGTTTGATTTTTCCAACAACGAGAAAAACATATATGAGACACACAAAAATTTTAATCGATGCAAATGGTAATTGGTTGGCGAGGAGGGGAGAATGATGATGAAGCGTGGAGAGGAGGGAGAAGAAAGAAAAATAGTTAATATAATTAATGGTGAGGAGAGGAGAGAAGTGTGTGTGTGTGTGTGTGTGTGTGTTCTAACTTAGCCTAACTTTTAAGGTGATAGTTATTTGTACACTGGTTGCAAGTTTGGTATAAAATCAAAACAAATGTATTAAATTTTATCGTTTGCGACTGTATGCATTCGAATAATCAGTAAGGTAGGTTACAGTAGTTAGATTTAAACAAGCACAAAAGGCTTAGTAGTGTTGTTTGTCATTCAAGAACAAAAACAAGACAGGCAACACGATATAATATAAATGACTACACACACACGCCGTTTATCCCAAGGTCTACCCAAGAATAGAATGTTTTGTTGTTGCCACGTGGTTTATTTATTCATCTATTTATTTATTCATTTATTTTCGTTAATTCAGTTCTATGCACCAACTAGCCTTTTCTTGAGACTTTAAATTTCGAACTTCTCATTTGTAATTTAAAGGGTTGTTGTTGTTGTTGTGTTGTGTTTATTATTATTTTTTATATACGGTGTCCTGTCCCTCCACTGCTGTCAAAAATCGTGTTTATTCTGATGTAGTGAAGCACCATATGGCATTACTTTACTACAATAGCCTACTGTAGGAAGAATGACAACCTCCCAAAACTCAAATATACAGAAAATGGAAAACCTCTAGGCGCACATGGTTGGGATACTGATGATGATGATGATGACGACAGTGGTGGTGGTGGGTGAAACTTCCTTGTTGTGTCCGTGGTGTTGATAGCGTACACACACACACACACACATACATACACATACACACACACACATACACACACCACGTCAAGGCCACCACCACCATCACCACCACCAACACTCAACCAGGAATCGTAGTAGGCTCCACGTGTCTCCCACCCTCGCCTCTCATCATAACGTGTTTACATTAGATTAGACAACCAACTATTCATCAGTAACAATATTTCCTTTCTTACGACGTATGATTAGGCTAGTAAAAGTCCCTGAGTCAGTCCCAGTGACATTGAACAAGATATTTATGTGTTTATTTGTATCGTACTTAAACTTTTTCCATGCCACAGATATCCTTAATGACATCACCGTTCTCACCAGCCCTCCGTTAGTCATATGCTGCCAATAATTAATGTCTAGCCTAATTTTTTGTGAAAGAAACGAAGGTACAGTTTAACACATGGATTCGTGGTACAGCCCAAGTGGAGCTGCTTGTCCCTCTCAGGTAATCAGAGACTTCTATCCGGTATTTACTTATCGTTACAATCCCACATCATAGTTTCTGCGTCTGGTATATCTTTTTGGTCGGTAAGGAATTTCATACTGGGTGTAGCTGAGCATTTTCCACCTCGGCTGTACCACGAATTCCTGTGTCCAACTGTATATACAATTCAGCGATCCTCACAATTATTCAGAAGCCTTCAAATAGCAGAATTATATGTGAAATAGTAGTTGCTCATTCTGGGTACATTAACCTTCAATCTGTTTTGTAAAAATATCAGGAAAGCTATTGTAACCCACGATTCAGAGAGAGAGAGAGGAAGAGAGAGGAGGGGGAAGGGGTGGACGCAAAATTATAAGAGGAGCAGGACACCACCGGCCCCTGGGGACGAGAGGGGAGAGAATGGAAAGGTTTGTTAGGTCCGGCTCCTCTGGGCACTGACCCCTATCAATGTCCCACACCTATCCTATCCCATCCACTCCCCTCCCATCTCATCCTATATCCCATCCCATACTCTCTGGTTATTACCGTCACTCTAGTTGGCAATATATAATGTGAAATTGTTGGGGTACTTATAATTATTGTTGGTTTATGTAAGATTAAATAAGGGCAATGTTGATGTGATGATCAGACGGATAAATTAAACATCGTGCAGCCCTCAAGGGACCCCGTGCTGTAGTCAGAAAATTGGAGGTTAGTGAGTCCTTCAAACATTGATACGAAACACCACCTATATGGAAGGAGCTTGTTTCGTGGCATAGTCAGGAGGAATCAGAAGCCACCAAATCTCATACACGATCACAGGGTCCTTAAAATAAAGTATTGTTGGATGCACATAATATTATGACAGAATTCCGCCCCTTCTCCTTCTCCTCCCTATATATTTACATTAGGTGGGAATTGTGACCGGTTTGGAGGGAGTAGGCTATAGTGGACTGTGAGAAAAAGACGTGAATTCCCCAACACCCTCTCTCTCTCTCTCTCTCTCTCATAGTACTGGAATGAGAAATAGGCGTAAACATACCCACCCACCTCTCCCTCTCTCTTATAGGCTAGCAGTGGACTGAGAAAGAGACGTGAACCCACCCACCCCAATCTGAGTAACACTCGATCATGTCTGAACTCGTTTGGCCAAAAATGACTGTCAGGTTCGTGTTTCAAGATTGGATCGGTTGACTGCGGAAGATGGAAGACCGTCCTAGGCTTGGAAGACTCTATATGGGTCAATTCCACAGTGGTTCATAGTGGTTTGTAAGCACGCAAACGAAGGAATCTTAGCCTTGTAAATGACTTATGGCTGAATTATTTAATGAATTTGGTGAATAAACTATGCAGTGATCATCATTACATAACTGTTTGATAGATTTTGTGAATGTGGATACTCAGCTTTTGGAAAATAATGAAGCCTTACAAGTGTGGTTGGTTAGGAAGCTACCAAACAAATACGACTGTGGATTCGACCCTATATATAGGACGAGGGTGAAGGTGATATAGAGGAGGATGGGTTCTTCTAAATTTGAGCATCCTTCACACTTCTAGCTAACATTGAACTAACATATATATATATATATATATATATATATATATATATATATATATATATATATATATATATACAATACAAATTAAGCAGAAATAAAGCCCCACATAGGATAATAATTAGTCTTACGTACGGTATCCTAACATGTTTTTTTGTTTTTTTCATGGGCCTGCGTCAGTTCAACAAGCGCGAAGCTAATACCAGAAAAAAAATCTCACTCCTACCAGTCAGGCAATTGTACGACGGATGAGGCAGCCAAAAAAAAAGAAAAAAAAAAAACATTGACCTTGGAGCCTCTTTCCACAATGCAAGATCAAGGTCTAACAATGGACTTGGTTGCAGTTATGATTAAATTCTTCCCTCATTGCCCTTTCTATTGTTTGTTATTTGGTGCAATCGCAGTCAAAAGTCTTGGCCATAATTCTGTGGCTTTGAGGATTCCTTGTTACAGATTAGAGCGTGAAATTCTGTCCTTATAGCCTAATACTTGTTTTACTCGTAAAAAAAAATATATATATAATCAACTAATTATATAAATAGAAGCTACATCCATCTTCCAGAATGCAACCCGTTTCTGCCAAATGCTGCCAATGGTCTATACCCTGTACACACAGTATATGGATAACAAAATTGGAACGGTTGCAAAACTGATAATCTCTTTTTGCATGGCATGCCGGGCAGCGGTTTCACGTGTAATCTACTGCCCTCCCCTCCCCCTCCACCCACTAGCGTTGTCATGACTACCAGGAGCTGCAGTGTGTGTGTGTGTGTGTAGGCGAGGTCATACGAAATAGCTTTGTTATTTAATAGCCTAACAACGCTATCATTCATTATAATATCCCACTCCAATCTCAGTCAATAATTCTTATAGCACCAGTAGGCTATTATCATTAACATTTCCTCTTTCCTTTCTTCGTACAAATAAACCTTCATCATCCATATATCTTTATATGTTGTTGTTGTTATGTGTTGTCCTCCATCATCATCATCATCATGTGCACATCGTCTATAAAAAGATGCGAAACAGGTATGCAAAATAGGTCACCTTCCCCTGGCTGTCAGTGGACGTGAAGCCTGAAAACTAGCCTACTCCTGTCGCTATTATGTAACAGTGAGAGAGACGCATATTAATCCTCCTCTCGACTCGGTATATTTATAAGAGAAACGGTAGCTAAGTAATTTCGCGTACTACATCCTTAGAGAGACGATTAATTCATATCTTTTTCGTATATTACATTCCCAGACAGAATTAGGTCATGTACAGTCGGCAGAAAAAGTATTGGAGCTCCCCTATAAATAAGTTTAGTTTATTTCAATGTAAGGGTAGTTCTAATACTTTTTTTTTTTGCCGAATGTACAATACATTATTAATTCATCTCGTTCTCTATTTCATCATCCCCTTTGCTTCTGATCTGAATTCTATCCCCAACACCACCACAATGAAATCACCAGACCCCCTTCTCGAAAATGAATGACACAATACTGCATTTTTTTTTTTTTTTCTCGACATTCACTGCATCACGTTTCGATCCACAAGCCTATGGTATGGTCCCGTACAGATTGTTCGTTGCCTTACTACTCCAAACCCCTTTACTTTCATGTTTTAATTAGCTTGTGATGATGATGATTATAGGCCTACTAACCATCCGCTTACAATAACTTACTTGTAGGCTCCTATACCCCCTTCATATTGTGGACTCTAAATATTTGTAGTTTATATATCTCATACCAACTCCACGCCACATGGAAATTTCTGGTCTCCAAGTTGGGTCATCTGTTAGCTTAGAGTAGACTGATAATGTTAAGGGGGGAATCTCTTTCTTGGTAAATTGAAAGGCTACTAAATCCTCCATGCTATGCCAGGAAACAGACGACCCCACTCTTACTAATACGGGTTCTGTTTCGTGGCATAATTTGGAGGAATCACTAGGCCATCACTTTACCAATAACAAATTCCTCCCTTAGAACACATGTTAAATGAGCTGGTTTTGAAGATGTAACTACTCCATAGTTCTCTAGCTAGTGACCTAATTAAGACTGTGCTCTTTATACTAGTGCAATCCTGTTTGAAACGATGTACAGTACTCCCCGACAACAGATAACAGTAATGGTTGGCAAGACACACACAATATTGCAGCAAAGACTCACAACTCCTCATCGACCTCCCCCAACTCCATTTTGCACTTTTACTGCAACTTTCACCAATGCAGGCTCAGTCCCTAACCTGCACGTATCCCCTTATTCTATACCAATCTATATTATAAGAACATAAACACATTTACAGAAACATCTACAGTATATAAGAACAATATAACCATGCACTGTTCGAGGGAAAAAAACACACACCTTTGGTTTTGTCAACACCATCTGCGTTACAACCCACATCAAACACAGTGCAGAAATGAATGATACCTAAATTTACGAAGAGTGACGTAGGGTAAAAGTAAATATTTACATCATCTCATTTATCCCTCATCCCCCCTTCTTTGTCCCTTACCCATACACACTAACACAAACAATACCCACACCACCACATTCCTTAGCACCCACACCACACCTCGGGAGTAACATAACAAACCGTTTTTTTATATACATCCATCATCTATCTTCCTCCATGTTCACCCTTTCTTCCCTCACCACACACTGACTACGTATAACAACCACGCACAAAAGTTCCTTAAAACCTCTCTCTATATACATATATTATACTTACGTTCAAGACATTCAAGCAGTGTGTACCTCGCTCCTTTTAACGTTCACTGACACATTGCAGCCATAGCATTCATTGGGCCAGCGGAAATACGTACAACAAACACGTCACATCAACAGTTGCTCACCACCATAATTTTTCACAGCACTACAAAACATAGAGAAACGAAGAGTGAATTAAAACAAGCAAGGTGAGGATTGAGAGACAGACGAGCACGAGAACTAACGCCACCCGACAACACAAGACCTAGCGAGGAACTGAGTGGTGGTGGTGGAGTGAGGAGAGGAGAGGAGTAGAGTGTGTGTGTGTGTGTATGTGAGGGAGAGAACCAAGGGATGGAGGGAGGGAGGGACCAGAGAGAGGGAGAGAGAATCCGAGGGTAGAGAAGGGGAGGAGGACAGGACAGGAAGGAAGGGAAGGGATGGGGGGACTAGCAAGGATCTGTCTCACTCACACATACACTCCTTCCTTGTACCTTGCCTACATCACCTTTTCTCAGTTTTTCCTGTGTGTTCTTCCCTTCCACTTAGAATACATTAACCTCCTCTACACATACACGCTCTATATCCTTCCCATTTTGGTTCCTTCCTTGCGCATCTCCCTCCCTCTCTCCCATTCTCTCATTCTCCCACTCACACCTCCCTCCCTTCCTCCTAGCTAAATATTGATCCACCAGTCCACCACCACCAGCCAGTCTCCCTCCCTTCACCCTCCACCCACCCACCACCTTTTGCTTGCTCACTACGGTAGGTCCTCGTGGTTATTCTTCAGGGCCAATGGTATTCATAAACGTCACTATTATGTATTAAATGTAAGTATTTCCTAAGGCCTCTTTTGTTTTAAATGCCCCGGTTACCTTCCAGGGAAAATTAGTCTTTAGGTAAATTCGGAATATAAAGATTCCAACCTGTGTTTTTATTTTGTAGATACTGACTGACTGTACTAACCTAGTTATGTGGTGTGTAAAAATCTGGTTTAATGTGTCTTGGTTTTATCTTTGCATTACATTTGCCGGAAAAGCTAAAAGAAATGTGCTGAAGGGGTCGGTACGTTTATGTTTGGCGAAACAAATAAAACTATGAGAGTATTATCGGTATTAGTTGGTTTTTATTTCAGTCTCCCCTCAAAATAGCTAAACGCACAACGAAACCTTTGTGCACACTGCTGCAAGGCTCTTCATGAATACGACCCTCTCTATATAAGTTACTCCAGCATATATACACTTTACCACCGTTTTTATTCATTTATTCATGTATTTTTTTTTCTATTTTCTTTTATAATTCTTTCATTTTCTAATTTATATTGCCTGCCCTCCGCTTCCGCTTTACTCCTTCGTGATCTGCTTTCATATCCACTTGTCTCCCTCTCTATTCGACTCAGGAACTCAACCACAACAAGCCAATTGCTTACATGACGACGCATACGAGGAACCAATCATGCTTTGCCTTGCCACGATGTCATCTTGTGCTCCATCCATTAATAATAAAAATAATAATAATAAAACGAGGCCATCGAGATCATCACTTTATCACAAAACAAACCTCTTCTCACAACAAATCCTCCTACATCTTCACTTATCTCTTGCAATAGGCTAACATCTTCACTACCATCACATCATCAATTATCCACAGTACAATAATAATAACAATAATAAACAAAAGCTTGTTGTTGGATCGTATACGTCAAAGGGAATTAATTAATGCGGATAGTACAGTAGTGATGACAAATAATTATTCTCGTACACGTACAGTCGAGAGAGAGAGAGAGAGAGAGAGAGAGAGAGACTGTGGTGGTTGGTTAGAGGAACGTGACACAACCACTTTCACAAGGGACCCCTGGAGGCGGAGAAGAAGATGGGGTAGTAGTGGTAGGAGGAGGGAAGGGGAGGTGGAACGTATGTACACACTACTAGGCTATAATCTACTCTCACACAACCGCCCCGTGAGAACAACAACCCCACCGCCCTACCAACAATGTAAACAAACCTTAAGGTGGTAACTATTTTTTGTTGGTACATTGGAGTGCCTTGATTCCTCCAAAGTATGCAAGGAAACAGAACCAGACTAGTTTGGAGGAATCAGTTGCTCCAGATTTACCAAAAGTGTTGTGCCCCTTTAAGGTAGTAATTCTTTTTTGGTACATTGGAGTGCCTTGATTCCTCCAAAGTATGCTAGGAAACAGGACCAGAAGAGCAAAAATAATGGTGTTCTGTTGCTTGGAATAGTTTTGAGGATTCAGTTGCTCCAGATTTACCTTAACAACAACACTACAATACTCCTCACAACACTTTCTTTACTTGCCTATTGTGTGTGCGTGTGTGTGTGTGTGTTCTATTTACTCCCGGCAAAATTCTCGTCCCGAACACTCGAGTTAAAACCGATTTGTCAATATTTTGTTTCTGATGGTTGGGTCTTGAAGGAATGTGATGATATAAAAAATATATATATGTAAACGAAAATAAAGAGAGAGAGAGAGAGAGAGAGAGAGAGAGAGAGAGAGAGAGAGAGAGAAATATGATGATGAAAAGAATATTAACCCAAACTCGCCCTCCCTCTGGCGAAGGTCTTAATTACTAAGATTCGCAGCTGAGAAGGAGGTAGAGAAGGAGGTGGTGGAGGAAGAAGAAGAAGAGGTGGTGGAGGAGAAGGAAGAGGAAAAGGAGGTCGATGAGGAAACACTTTGAAATGATTATCTGGACACACACACACACACATTGCATTATTTGGACAGACACACACACACACACATTGCATCATCTGGACACACACAAACTCGCAAACAAACACACACACAAACTCGCAAACACACACACACTCACACACACACACACACACACACACACACATACTCACAAAAACACACACACACACATTGCATCATCTGGACACAAACTCACAAACATACACACACAAACAAAAACACTCAAACTCACTCACAAACACACATTGCATTATTATCTGGCCTACCCATTAGTGTGTGGAGGTTAATTAATTCACCGGATTGGATAAACTGATAATATAAACATTACCGTAATGAAATAAAGACCATAATAACATCACAATTCACAAGAGCAAAAATGGTAGTGGGTGAAGTATCTGATTCCTCCAAACTAATCCTTCAAACTATTCAAAGCAACAGGACACCATTATTTTTGTTTATCTGGTCCTGTTTTCCGGCATGCTTTGGAGGAATCAATGTACTGAATATATATGTATGTAATTATAGCCTAATCCACTTAATAATTATCCACACGTGTCAGTCAATCAGTAAGTAATTAAGTCAGTGAGTCAGTAAATAATTAAGTAAGTCAGTAAGAAATTGTCAGTCAGTTAGTCAATCAACAAGTAATTCAGTCAGTCAGTCAGTCAGTTAGTCAACAAGTAATTCAGTCAGTCAGTCAGTAAATAATTCAGTCAGTCAGTAAGTCAGTGAGTAATTCAGTCAGTCAGTAAGTCAGTGAGTAATTCAGTCAGTCAGTAAGTCAATAAGAAATTCAGTCAGTCAGTCAATAAGAAATTGTCAGTCAGTCAGTCAGTCAATCAACAAGTAATTCAGTCAGTCAGTCAGTCAGTCAGTTAGTTAGTCAGTCAACAAGTAATTCATTCAGTCAGTCAGTCAGTCAGTCAGTAAGTCACAGGTAAACCCACAGTAATCAACCCCTAAAATTACGAGAAATAGAGACCACATTATTATTATTATTATTATTATTTTGTGAACTGTCCCCCACAATGAGAACATAATCCAGTGTATAATAATAATATAGCCTATGGGATTAAAGGCACGTCAAGTTATTTAGTGCATAATAATGGGAAGGAAGTGAAGGTGAGTTTAATAATAATAATAATAATAATAATAATAATAATAATAATAATAGGAGGTACTAGGATGTATGTTTGTAATGGTGGTGTCCTTCACATTTATAAAAATATTGATCAGAGAGTGGAAGCAAGTGTGAGAGAGAGAGAGAGAGAGAGAGAGAGAGAGAGAGAGAGAGAGAGGTGCATTTGGGGGGTGGAGGAGGGAGAGGGAGCGAGACTCATGTTTTCTCCCATGATTCATCGACCCCCTCCCACTCTCCCAATCCCTCCCACACTCTCCCAACTCCCTCCCACACTCTCCCAACTCCCTCTAAAACCCCTGCTATCATTTGCTTACCCATGCCTATTTACCCATTATCCACCCCAACACTACTGCTCCCTGTTCCTTGTGTGTGTGTGTGTGTGTGTGTGTGTGTGTGTAGCAAATTGAATGTACACGTGAGGGACCCGTAGAGTGTATATGGCAAGCGACTGAAAGCATATACATACATACATACATACTGTACATACATATGGTAAATAGAAGCATATTATTCCATAGCATTCAGCAATCTATAATAATAATAATAATATTTACTGAGGAATCCATTAGGCCTGTAAGTGATATCATCATATCCATTTCATATCTAATCAAAAAAGAGGAAAAAATATCCACATAGGCTATCAGTCCCATTTCCTAATCGGTTGACAGAAACGGTATAGGTGGAGTTCAATAAACCTTATCTTACACAGGATCTAACACCACTACTGATCCCTTGATAATAGTAGTTGTGTTTTGTGCTGTACTTGCTGCCTACACACACATGTTACCTCTTACTCGGCATTGGTTGTGGGAGGGAAGGGAGGAATGGAGGGAAGAAATGTGCATGGAAGGGATTGCAGAAAATGATGAGAGGGATAAATGTGGATTGGAAGGGTGAGGGAGAGAAGGAGAAGCAGCAGAGATGGAAAAGAATGAGAGAGAAGGCAAAGAAGACCACGAAAATGATAGAAGACATGAAGATAACGAGGAAATAAAGCGAGGGAGATGGGAAGAAGGGAGGGAACTGTTTCTATGATGAAGGGGGGCATGCAGGAATACCACTGAGTCAGGGAGTGGATCTGGGAACGGAGGGTGAGTGAATATAGTCAGGCCCTGGTGGTGGTATGGGGAAGAAGCGACGGTCAGTGTCTCTTCAAAGGGCCCTTCCTGTAAATGTTGAGGGGGACCTGTAGTGAAGCTATTGGTGAACTGAAGACTATGGGGACATGAAAGAGACAAGGAGAGAGGCAAAATCTGTTCACTGGTAAATGTTGAAGGAAACTATGAGGTTCTAAAGCGACAAAGAGAGAGGCAAATTCTGTTCACTGGTAAATGTTGAGGTGGACTTGTGGTAAAGCTACTGTATAGGTGAGCTAAAGGCTATATATAGGTTAAAGATAGAAAGATATGATGTAACAAATAACAAAAATAAATAATAATAATGAGAGACACGTGTTTCCGATAGAACCAAACCCACTATATATATATACTGTACAGTTGGCCACACATGAAGCTGGTATGACTCGTTACTTGTGAGGTGGCTACAAAAGAAAGGAAAGTGAATAAAGATGTAGTTTGTTGACAGGCAGACAGTAAAATATTATTACTGTCTGCTTGTCAACAAACTATAACTTGTGCACACTTTCCTTCCTGTTGTAGGTATCTCACAAGTAACGAGGTGTACCAGCTTCATGTGTGGGCAACTGTACTGTACATACATTTACCCACCGCGAGCATAACTGGTTCAAACTGGACTATACTTGACATTTACGTACCAATTCTGCCATCTGAGACTCCCCATTCTCCCACTCCCCTCCTCACCATTCTCCCACTCCCCTCTGTACCCCAACAACGTGTCTTAAGTTAGGATCACATATATGGCTTCCCCCTACTAGGCTACTGCAGTCACTCTGAGGAACTGACGATAAAACCTACACCTCAGAAGGGAGACAGAAGACACTTGACAACTCCATTACATACACCAGCCAAGTGACAATTACAAATACTGATTACACTACTAGTTCATCCTCTTAATAAAGCAAAAGTAATAATAATAATTTAACATACTATTCTCGAGTTCTTTTTGTATATAATTATGACTGCAAACAAAACGTGTGTATATATATTTTAGGTTAGGGTAGATCATGTATGTATGTAAGTGTACCTAGTTAGAAGCCATTGTACCGTACCTTACACTCACACACACACACTCTCTCTCTCTCTCTCTCTCTCTCTCTCTCTCTCTCTCTCTCTCTCTCTCTCTCTCTCTTGTCACGCCGTCTGCACCGCTCTTCCTGTTATTCGTCCTCCCCTCCCCCTCCCCCTTCCCCTTACTTACGGAAAATCCCCCTCTTCTTCCCCTCCCACAAATTATCCACCCCCTCCTCTCTCCTTTCGACACGAGTCTTTCTTTCTCTTTCTCTTCCTGGTTCTCTCTCTCTCTCTCTCTCTCTCTCTCTCTCTCTCTCTCTCTCTCTCTCTCTCTCTCTCTCTCTCTCTCTCTCTCTCTCTCTCTCTCTCTCTCTCTCTCTCTCTCTCTCTCTCTCTCTCTCTCTGTTACACTTCAATATTCTCATTCTTCAAGCTAGGGAACATCTCTCCACTTTGGCATTCACGAATAATAATAATAATAATAATAAAAATAAAAATACTACTACTACTACTACTACCACTAATAATAATAATAATAATAATGATAGATATAGTTGTCATGGTGTAGGGAGTGTTGTTGTTAGAGTGAGTCAAGTGTCCTTTTGAGTAACGGGTGATATGAGGGTGTGAGGCCAATGTGAGTAACACGAAGAGGTGGTCGACTCACAACTGTCAATGAGTCACACCATGGAGAGAGAGAGAGAGAGAACGTTACACTGGAGAGAGAGAGAGAGAGAGAGAGAGAGAGAGAGAGAGAGAGAGAGAGAGAGAGAGAGAGAGAGAGAGAAGCAGAACGTTACACTGGAGAGAGAGAGAGAGAGAGAGGCAGAACGTTACACTGGATAGATTTTTAGAAGCAGAACGTTACGAGAGAGAGAGAGAGAGAGAGAGAGAGAGAGAGAGAGAGAGAGAGAGAGAGAGAGAGAGAGAGAGAGAGAATGTTTTAGAAGCAGAACGGTACACTGGAGAGAGAGATTATTTTAGAGGCTACAGGAAGGGCTGCATCCGCTAACACAGATCGTGGAGGGGGAAGGGAAGGGGAAGGGTACCACAGAGAGAGATATGGAAGGGGGAGAGGCGAGGGAGTGGATAAGAGAAAGGGTTGGAGGGGGGGGGGAATAAGAGAGAGAGAGAGAGAGAGAGAGAGAGAGAGAGAGAGAGAGAGAGAGAGAGAGAGAGAGAGAGAGAGAGAGAGAGAGAGAGAGAGAGAGAGATGGAAGGGGAAAAGGTGGGGTAGGGGTGATGGAAGAGGGAGAGGGGATGGAGAGTGGTGGAAGAGGAATACGAGAGAGAGAGAGAGAGAGAGAGAGAGAGAGAGAGAGAGAGAGAGAGAGAGAGAGAGAGAGAGAAGGGGAAAAGGTGGAGAGGGGTGATGGAAGAGGGAGAGGGGATGGAGAGTGGTGGAAGAGAAAAAGGGAGAAATAGAGAATATGGGGGGAGGGGCAGGGTTGAAAGGATTGGTGAAGGAGAGGGAGGGGAAAATAATCACACTGATATCGTAATGTGCCAGAAATAACCACAGTAAGATAAGTTAAACTAGGGTACCGTACAAAACATCCAAACACGAACACTTAGGACACAAACATACAAAATAAAACGAATGTACAATAAATTAAAATAGTGTACCGTACAAAACATCCAAACACGAACACTTAGGACACAAACGTACAAAACAAAACTAATGTACAATAAATTAAACTAGGGTACCGTTCAAAACATTCGAACAATAACATTCAAGACACGAACGTACAAAATAAAACTAATGTGTCGATGTGAAAAAAAAAAACTACAGCAAGATAAGCTAAAATAGTGTACCGTACAAAACATCCAAACACGAACACTTAGGACACAAACATACAAAATAAAACGAATGTACAATAAATTAAAATAGTGTACCGTACAAAACATCCAAACACGAACTTTTAGGACACAAACGTACAAAACAAAACTAATGTACAATAAATTAAACTAGGGTACCGTACAAAACATCCAAACACGAACTTTTAGGACACAAACATACAAAATAAAACTAATGTACAATAAATTAAACTAGGGTACCGTACAAAACATCCAAACACGAACACTTAGGACACAAACATACAAAACAAAACTAATGTACAATAAATTAAAATAGTGTACCGTACAAAAACATCCAAACACGAACACTTAGGACACAAACGTACAAAACTAGCTCATGTGTAGCTCTGAAATTATTTTATTTGGGGTATTGGTGGGAAATATAATGTTCAAACCAAGAAAAAATAATTAGGCTACACACTAAATTGTTTAAAGAGGGATTCTGTGTAATATGATTTTAGCTCAGTTATTAAGATTATTTCGTAACTCAGTGATAACTCCACATCTGTTGACTTGATATCGTTTCCGTGTTTAAAAGTTTGATTACAACATACACACACACACACGGTTCACTCTACATGGTGGCCCTGTGTGTGTGTGTGTGTGTGTAGTACCGTATTATTATAATGCGTGTGAGAATTTTAAAGGTACACATCCGATTGTCATTCCTTCACTTGCGAGTTGTCAGTGTGAAAATTATTAGAGAGAGAGAGAGAGAGAGAGAGAGAGAGAGAGAGAGAGAGAGAGAGAGAGAGAGAGAGAGAGAATTTTAACGGCACACATCCGACTGTGAAAATTATTAGTGTGTGTGTGTGTGTGTGTGTGTGTGTGTGTGTGTGAAAGAGCGAACATTTATTTATCTTGTTAAGCATGGGAGTTTCCTTGTAAATAAATGCTATGTATGTATGTCCTTCTATGCACAAAGATATATGTTGAAGGACTGTGGGGTTGGGTGGTTCCAGTCGCGTTAAAAAATATAAAAAAAATTGTCACGCAATCTCAAATACGTGTGTGTGTGTGTGTGTGTGTGTGTGTGTGTGTAATTACCACATCTCCTTCTCGACACTATACGAATCTAGGGAGAGAGAGAGAGAGAGAGAGAGAGAGAGAGAGAGAGAGAGAGAGAGAGAGAGCATGCAGTACGAATATTGGGGACAGAATTATCAGCTCGGCATTTGTTTTGTTTAGCTGTGTGTGTGAATATATATAATGCAACACACACACACACACACACACACACACACATATCCCAACCACGACCAACACACGTGAACACCCAAGGTTACATGTACAGCCGGCAGCAAAAGTCCTGTTCACCTCATCTGCCAAGTCATGAAGTGAGTACAGTATGGAAATATAAGCTTCACAGGCTCGGAAATTGAAAAACCAAATAATATTCTTAATTTTCCCCCTGGATATTATTTTTCTGTATGTTGGTGAATGAATTTGTTCGATAATTATCCTTTATGTTAACTTTAAAGAAAATAATGCTGACACGACTTTTTTTTTTGCCAACTGTACTCTGTTGGCTCCTTTACCTAACCCCAAAGCCTGTTCCTCTCTCTCTCTCTCTCTCTCTCTCTCTGTGTGTGTGTGTGTGTGTGTGTGTGTGTGTTCTTTCTACCTAACCCCATAGCCTGTTCCCCTCTCTCTCTCTCTCTCTCTCTCTCTCTCTCTCTCTCTCTCTCTCTCTCCTCAAAGTCTGTTCCTCTCTCTCTAACCTCAAAGTCTGTTCCTCTCTCTCTCTCTCTCTCTCCTCAAAGTCTGTTCCTCTCTCTCTCTCTCTCTCTCTCTCTCTCTCTCTCTCTCTCTGTGTGTGTGTGTGTGTGTGTGTGTGTGTTATATAAATATATGTTTTTTCATTGTTTTGGGGTGTCGTCCATCAATTTAAGTTACATCACAGACCCCCTCAAGAGAAAAAAAATCCATATACTGTTGCGTAAGAGGTACGTATGTATGTATGTATATGTATGTATATATGTAAGTACCGGTATGTATGTATGTATCTATGTATGTATGTGTATTATATTTTTTACGGACTTTATTTTTTTACATCAAGTGCGTATTGTCTAATCATTCTTGCTCCTATTCTTGCTCCCTATACTCATCCATGCAATCTACTTTACATTTATTTACACTGCCAACTATGCCAGACATCCATTCGTCTATCTACACTGTCATCCAATCATCCATCCATCCATCTATCTATCTAAATACGCATCCAGCTATATACACATCCGTCCATCTATCTACACATCCATCCATTTATCTATCTATTCATCCATCTATCTATTTACACATCCATCTATCTACATCCATCCATCCATCCTTCCCCACATATATCTATCCATCCACACATCCATTCATCTATCTACACATCCATCTATCTATCTACACATCCATCTATCCATCCACACAGCCATCCATCCATCAGCACATTCATCCATCAGCACATTCATCCATCCATCCACACATTCATCCATCCATCCACACATTCATCCATCCATCCACACATTCATCCATCCACACATCCACGCAACATTTCAAACTTGTAAACAAACTCAAAACATCTCATCAACACTGACAAACCTAAACATACCCCATCACGTCCTTGGCTAGTGTCCACGACCCTCACACCTATCAAACAACCCACCAGGCAGGCAGGCAGGCAGGCAAATAAGCAGGTAGGTAGGCAGGCAGGCAGGCAGGCAAATAAGTAGCTAGGTAGGTAGGTAGGCAGGCAGAAAGGCAGGGCATGGTAGGCAGGAAGGAAGACAAAAAGAAAGGAAAGAAGGAAAGAAAATAAGCAGGCAGGTAAGGAAGGAAGGCAAACAGGCAGGCAAACACTTACGCAGGCAGGCAGGCAGGCAGGCAGGCAGGCAAGCAGGCAGGCAAGGCAAGGCAAGGCAAGGCAAGGCAAGGCAAGGCAAGGCAGGCAAGGGAAGGGACCATAACACCCACCACGCACCCTATGACTTGCACAGACTCAAATAAACTACTGAGGTGTGTAACGGGTAGTTACAATGTAGTGAAGATGTTATCTTCACTTGGGGTTAATGACAAATAAGTTTTGTGTTGGTCTAGTCTATTTATTTCTTCAGGTTTTACATTGCATATAAGCTACAGGTGGTACAGAATGAACTCAGGAGATTAAATGCCTCTTCCTTTACTTAGCTCGTATGAGACAGAGAGAGAGAGGGAGAGAGGGGGGGGGGTTGGTTGGTTGGTTGGTTGGTCAGGGTTAACTTAATGTTCATAATTATATGCCTCCAAACTCGACAGAATAATAATATAAAAAGGTAGGAATATATACCGTATCTTAGTTTAGTTAATATAGTTGTTGTTGTTTTTAAAGTATTTTGTGAAGGAATTTGTAGCATACTTTCTTCAGGCATCTTCCCCCTCCCCCCCCCCCAACACACACACACACACACTAATATATTTCCTGTGGCTGACGTATAATTATATTGGCCAGGCAAACAAACTCCAGACTATTTGACTTGGCTCCCTGGTTAATTATCCTCGAGTCCAAAGGGTTACAAGGGGATTTTAGCATCTATCTGAGCCAAGGTTACAATTCCCTTGACACAATGAGCTGTAGCCTATGCAAGAACCAGTACGATGACACTCTGTTGTTCGTCTAAGGAGTCATCGTAATGGTACCAAGCCATCGTCAACACCACGATTGTTCTTGCATACTGTCCATTGATGCATGCACTTTTGGTACATCAGAACGCCTTGATTCCTCCAAAGTATGCCAGGAAACAGCACCAGATTAACAAAAATAAAAATGGTGGAATGTTGTTGCTTGGAATAGTTTGAAGGAATCAGTTGCTCCAGAATTACCATCAACACTGTATTATCCCTCACTCCACCCCACCCTCAAGCATCAACCCCTACACAGTGAATCCCATCCCACCCAACTCCACCCTACCCTACCCTCAAGCATCAATTAACCCCTATACAGTGAATTCCATCCCATCCGACCCCACCCAACTCCACCCTACCCTACCCTCAAGCATCAACCCCTACACACTGTATCACCCCCCACCCCACCCTACCCCTACATAGTGAATCCCATCCCATCCCACCCCACCCAGCTCCACCCTACCCTAGCCTCAAACACCAACCCCTACACACTGTATCACCCCCCACCCCACCCTACCCCTACATAGTGAATCATCAGCGTGTTTATAAAATCACAGGTGTTCACTTTACTATGCAGGTGAGGTTATAATTCGTGTTTACTACGTATCCTTAAGGTCCAAATTTTCTAATCTACATATACAACGTTCTAGAGAGTCAATTTGTAACAACATACACTGTGAAAAGATCAACAAAATCCTGGACTCAATTCTCAGGATCATCACCATAATCCATAATATACAAGTCTGATTCCCGGGATTTTTTCACTAGTGGCTTAGAAAAAATTGTCACTCTTTCCCCTAAATAAGTATGAGTATATTACCTCGAATCCAGCAGGTACTTGAAATCTCGGAATACAAACGCTGTGAGAAGACTGTAAACAATATAACTAGGCTATACTTTAACGCTTGCTACACACCTGTTTATATTGTATTTAATTGTCATAGATCAAGTGTCACCTAATCAGTGGACTATTCATGACAAAAGGTGTTGCTAACTTTAAAATAATTATTAATACAAACGCTATAATTATGAGAAAGGACTGTAAACAAACAATAAAGAAAAAAACTAATCAGTAACTTTTCACAATCCTATTTATATTTTTTTCATTTGTCACTTAACGAGTCATTCATAACGAAGGTGTTGCTAACGTTATAAAATTAAGACACTTTGACTCCACCACTCCGTCTCAAAGGAAGGAAGGAAGGAAGAAAGGAAAGAAGGAAGTGGTTGATGTGTGAGTGACCTGAGAGTTCCTTCCTGTCTGTCTGTCTGTCTGTTCTTCCGCTGGACTTTGGTGACTTTTCTTTCTTGCAATTTTCGTATTTTTTCCTCTCCTCTCCTTCCTTTCCTCTCCTCGCCCTTCTTCCTGTCCTCTCCTTTCTTTCCTCTCCTCTCCCGTTCTTTATGTCCTCTCTTTTCTTTCCTCTCCTCTCCCGTTCTTTATGTCCTGTCCCTCTCTGCCTTTCCTCTACATTTTTTCCACTCCTCTCCCTCTATTCTCCGTTTTTTGTTTTTTTTCGTCTCTTCTACCTTTCTCTTACCGCATATTCTTGTTTAATATGTTTCCCCGTCCGCAAACAAACCACAACAAAATAGCCTATTAGACCCAACAAGCGTATCGACTTACTTTTGTTTTCAATGCGTTGTTAGAGCAAATAATAATAATAATAATAATAATAATAATAATTCAGCAGTGGACTCTACAAACTGAGCAACATCTTCATTAACAAGATTCAGCTTTAAAATTATCTATAATATTTTGGTCACATAAATTTTAGTAAACATTGCAAATTAACACCGATTATGATTTCCAAATACCAAAGCCTAACTTACTATGATTGCATTTCTTATGTCCCATCTTGTAGGTAGCGGACTTTAGTTAATACGTCCCGCTTTGTAAATATATACTTGAATAATTATAATGTATAGCCTAATAATTTCTCGAGAACGCCTCCTTTGACTAGGTTTACACTCTGTTGTTTCCAGGGAGCAAGGACCACCAATGATACGATAATCTCCTTCTTGCTTGTATACTGTTGCTATATTTAATCTATCCGGTTATTCTACACATGTGGGAATCCTTGAACATGAAGCCCTGCAGATGATGATGATGATGATGGCAAACCACTCCAACAACAACAACAACAACAACGACAACGACTTGTGTGTACAGACAGACAGGAAGAGCAAAAACAGGATATGTGACGTTTTAACCTTTACAACAGAACTACACAACTCCAGCAAGAACCAGTCGTGTACTTGACAATGGTGGTATGTTGAACGAAGGAAAAAAAGAGGGTAAACGAACCACATACAATACAATACAATGCAGTATACTTAGTTTGCTGTAAATGAGAAATGAAGTGAATGCCTCTTGAAGCTTTTGTCTGCGTGCAGTTTATTTATACAGACATCGTTTTAAAATTGTCCAGACTACTGAAAATAGCTTATAAAGAAGTCAGTGTTTATATTGATTAAATCAATTAGATGGTAAGTGGCACTGTGTTTTAAAAAAATAGAGATAGGATGTGACGACTAATAAGTGTTGGTGTGTTGAGCGTGAGAAAGTATATAGCCTAGGAGAGAGGTGATGATGAGTGAGCAGGGTAGGCTACAACTACTAGGCTACTAGGATACTACTGAGAAAAGAGTTAAGTATTGGTCAGTAAGTTGTGTGTAACAGTCCTAGTGGTGGAAGTGGGGAAATATTATTCATTCACAGTACTAAGAAAGATTTTATTACTACAATTACAGGTATTTTGTTACTGTAGGTTATAGGTGAAGGCAATATTCGTAGGGATGGCTGGGAAACAATACTGTACCGGAAAGTGTTGAAAGTACGGAGCAAGAATTATTTATTGATTATTACAACTACTAGTGTTAGGTTACTGTAAGTGGAGGAGAAGGAGATGCCTGGGAAATTGATTA